>JALIZH010028985.1:0-45258 GCA_030522465.1 Rhipicephalus appendiculatus | reverse complement strand
ACTAGTCGACACGATAACTTCAGTTCTTCAGAATTAAATATTACAAAGTTACGGCTGTTTTTTTCGCGTGTCTGTATCTTTTGGTCATCCTGTACATCTAGGCATTACATGCATAAGTCTTCTAGGCATTGTAAAGATAAGAGTCAGAAAGGCTTCTCAAACATCAATGACAACGATAAAAGAGCCCTTGGAGGGCACTTAACAGTTATACAGCCACGTCTCAAAATGACGTCACCACCGTAGCTGCAGCGGCAGTCTTTCACAAAACGCTACGGCGGTCGCCACGGCGTGGTGGAGGCGCTTGGTTCAATGGTGAGCCATGTAGAAACGTTTTTATGGCCCTAACACCCAAGGGAATTTTCTGTTTCAAGGAGCAGACCGAAATTTACCAACAGCAAACCGGAATTTTAGCATCGGGTTGAATGTTCTGAAACATCAATGGAACATTAAAACTCTTTTAAAAAAGAAATAATGCTTAAAGTTAAGCGTTGAACTCCATACATGCGATAACGGAACATAAATGTAGTTAAGAGCCAATGAACTCTAAGAATAAATAACCGAATTTAGTGGAATGCTTCTATTGAAAGAGCAGTCAGTTTTTTGTCTTTTTT
This sequence comes from Rhipicephalus appendiculatus, assembly GCA_030522465.1. Lineage (NCBI taxonomy): Eukaryota > Metazoa > Arthropoda > Arachnida > Ixodida > Ixodidae > Rhipicephalus > Rhipicephalus appendiculatus. The sequence continues at coordinate 44,647 of JALIZH010028985.1, read as the reverse complement.
TTTCTTTTGTGAATAGGTAGGATCGTCGCGGTACTTTACGGAGCAGACCGCAACCGCATGCTTTTTTCGACGTGCCTTCTGCGATTCCGTACGGTATCGCGACGGCTCGCTGCCGCAGTTGATTGCAGGAACCACGTAAAGGGAAATGCGGCTCAACCTGTCAAGTGCTCTTAAATTAATTGAATTAACTTATTGAAAGTGCAGACTATTTTTTGAGGGTTTGTGCCATTAAAATGTCCCGTATCCACTAAAGAACAATCGCCTTGAACTCTAAGGTCAACCGAAGTGTACCAAATGTTCACCAAACGCTAGAGGTTAGCGCCACTAAGTACACTAAACTGCAACACTAAGGTGGTCTCAAATTTTACGTTTTTAAGAGTTGAACTTCACTGGCTTCAGTAGACAAAAAGATATCATCGCCATGACAAAAGATATGAAAGGGAAGAAATAGAGAGAAAGAAACAAGCGCAAAGTACGGCGAAGAAAAGAGAGCAATGATAGTCATGTACAGTATAGTATAGGAACGGGTGGGAAGAGACTGGTGACAGGTTAAAAGCCTAGCCAAGCCCGAACTAGATAGGTTCCCATCTGCTCAGTTGTGACTTACCCTAGCGCGACTAGCGCAAGATGCGCTTTATTTTTTGACAGCGGAGCCGTTGAAGCAAAAGAAGCACCCGATTTGTCTCGACAGGGAACTATCATTATCATTAACGGCCTTGAGCGAACACCGCAATAACTGGGGCCGCACGCGTTCTCTTTGTCCTTCTCTTCACGGTCTCCTTCGATATTCAAACACGTAAGCTTGGCGGGCACTTTCCCGGTGCGCCAATTTGTGCGGCGTGGGATGCAACAACTCGGATGGGCGACAGAGCGAGCACACTGTGCAGCACGTTGCACACAGTGTGCAGCCCACAGTGTAGCACACTCTCCAGCGCCTTCTAGTGTGTCGCCCTCTTCGAAGAGAAAGAGCAGCTCGTGCTGAGAGTCGGTCCCCGCCTTGACTGTCGCTGCCGTGCATCGTCGCCGAGTGCCTGTCAATAAACGTCTTAACAGTATCTATATATTTATGAAACCACAAAGAAAAATATTTCAGGAAAATGTTTACGCCGCGCGGCATCGAACGAGGGACCTCTCGCTCGGCATCAATTTTTGTTTTACCATTTCGTTCTGTTCAATGAACATCCCCAATACATAATTGGGATGATATGTAAACACGCACTGTCCAGAAAAGAGTGTACATCACCGTTGCATTTGTTCAAGCAATTGGTTTTTTATGCGAAGTTGAGCCACAGACAAATAGCAAATACAGTAAAAGCTGGTTAAGTCGCACTCGAAGGGGAATGTGAAATTGTTCAAATTAGTGGGCAGGCACTAGTATGAACAGACATTGCACCACATTGCGTGGGCAGAATCCAAATATTCTGGGCTCGTTATCACCACATCTGGGCTCGTTATCACGAACTAGGCACTACTACACGTTTGTTGCAGGTGAATTTGTAAATTTTGTTCGCTCTAACAGCGAACAAAATTGATCAGTCTGTGATACGCCAAAAACAAGCATCGACGTGTATTGCGAGCAGTGAGCCTTAATGTCGAAATATATGATATTTATGCCCGAAAACACGTTTATTTACATGACAGTGTTAACACAGTCAAAATTAAAAGTAATCGGTAATTTGTATTCACTTGCGTTTCTTCCATCGCGACTCCATGATCATTGTTTGTAGCTTGCCCACAGGCTCCAGTGCAGCATCTGTAATCTCATCTGCTGAGAAATGATGCTGTTTTGTTGTTTTGCACCTCTAGTAAATTTAGTTTGGTTTGATGTTGCAACATATTGTGATCACTCTGGGCAGACTTCTGCGAGGAGCGACGAAAACCAGGGGCTCCCAGTTCGAGCCAACTGTTGTGGATACCAACTCGTTCGAAATATTGGGAGAATCCCCCCCTAGAAATACACAGGGCTGTGCCAGGACCAGGGTGTCAGTTCGAATTAATTGTAACTATGAATTAACTGATTTTGAATTAATGAGCTTTTACTGTAATAATATTTGTTCACGATAACAGACCTGACATGACATGGAAATTTATCAGAGCAATGATTGAGTGCACTCAATAGGTATAATCAGAGTTCATTAATGTTGGCCAGTGTTTGTTCATGTTGAAGATTTGAATGTGTACTGAAAGCTATTTCCTTGGTATTGCTGTGACCTATGTAGCCAAAAAAGGCCAGTTTTGCATGATACTCATGTTATGAGTGAGGCAGACAGGAGGTAGTTAAGAATGAAAATGTGAATTCAGCTTCTGCAATTGTCCATCGTATAAGCAGTGTTTTTGACGACTATGCACCGTTGGCACCAAAACGATGGACTCATTTATTTATTCGTCAATGCAAAGCATCATAGGCGTGCGCAGGGGTTCCCCTTCAGGAGGGGGGGGGAGGACGGCTCGTCGCAGCGCCCCCCTTCCCTCTTAAGTCAATGTATGGGGCAGACTTTGCGCCCGCTCTTCTTAGGTGACTAGGGGGGCGCCCCCCCTGCCCCCCATGTGCGCACGCCTATGCAAAGCATAACAATTTTACAAGGGTTATTCAAAAAGTAAGGGCTGTTTGGTCCCAAACAAATAAATATTCATTAGCAAAGGTTTTTATTGGCGGGCTTAGTTTAGTACAAACTTACTTCACTTTTCTATATAATCACCGTTAGCTTCGAAGCACTTTTCGTACCATTACATTAGTTTCTTTAGTCCCTCTACATAAAAGTGCGCTACCTGGGAATTGAACCTGTTGACAGCGGCGGTCTTCAATTTCTTGTTGTCTTCAAACCGCTGTACCTTGAGCCACTGTTTCAAGTGAAAAGATAGGAAATAGTCAATTGGTGCTGGGTCGGGACAGTAGGGCAGGTTATCAGTGTTCCCAACCAATGCCCTGAATCTTCTCATTGGTTCTAGCTGTGGTGCGACGATGCACGTGGTCATGGAAGAGGATGATTCCAGACGAGAGTTTGCCACGTCGTCGATTTCTTGACATACATTTTTGCTTGGTGAGCGTTTCACGGTATATGTCAGCTGTAACTGTGGCGCACATTTTGTGAAATCAACCAAATGAATGCCCTTTTCGTCCCTGAAAATGGTAGCCATCATTTTCTGACTGGAGTTAACAAATTCCCTAATTTTTTTCGGTTTTTGTGAAGGGGAGTGGAACCACTGCATTGATCGTTGTTTTGTTTCTGAAGTGGCATAGGATATCCAAGTATCGCCATGTGTAACAATGTGTGAAAACAAAGCATCTCTGTCTTTTTGGTAGCGGTCTAAAAATGATCGTCCACTTGACATTCTTAGGTGTTTGAGTTGATCCGTAAGAATTTTTGGTACCCAGCTTAAATAAATTGTGATATATGGGCATTTCAGCTAAAATCGTGTAAATTGTAGTGAGGCCAACAAGGGGAACTTGATCTGACAGACCACTAACTGTTAGTCGTTCACCTAATTACAATGCCCTGTCCACTTGAATAGCTTCATGGTCTGGATGCTTGGCCTGCCGCTCTGCTCTTTGCCGTACACATTTGTGCAGGCGTTTGTGAAGTCTCGATACAATTTTCTGACCTTTCTTTCACTCATCACTGTTGGTCCGTAAACTAGGCACAACTACCCATGAATTGGAGAAGATGATGATTCTTTTGCATGCAAAAATCAAATTGCAGCGTGCAACCTTACAACAGGCGGGAGCAACGATTTTCGCAAGCATTGTCATCTGCATTCCCCGACAATCAGATGACTACTGAGCCAGAACAATAACTTCAGTACTTTCGCGGAGAATTAACAGATGGTGCTGTGCATATAAACATTTACTCTGACGTGTAAATATTAAAAGGTTAGCAAACTGCCCTTACTTTATGAATAACCCTCGCAAAAAAGTTAATTATACAGATTGGACAGAAATGATTACTTACTGCCTATTTTTCCAACATTGCTACCGTGACTTCCCGCACTTCCTAGCTGTCTAGTGTACTAATGTTCCATATGTCCCTATTGTATGTGCATATGTCATGTGCAATGTATTGCGAGTGCTGTGCACTGGTGTATCGTTTCTCTTTGCAAATGAGTGCTTTTCGGAACACCCACAGGCATCCTCTATCTCATGTGTGAGTTGATCAACATTGGGCCAGCAGGGGTAGCTCAATTCTCTAAACTCATCTTCCGTGACAACCTTCACGAAAATATTCACTTACTGAAATGTTGCATTCAGGCTAAGGCTTTCATTATTCGCCAACTGTTACTCAATTGAAGTGTTTATGTCAATGCAACCTCTTCGCCTCTTTGAAACAATTTCTTTTCCACGGAATCCCGTAAATGGTGTTTTCCCAGGATAGACCAGGTTAGCACAACTGAAAGTTGAGCTAGTTGTCGGAATTATTCGTAAAAAGATCGGACGCGCAGGCACGAACTCAAGGATATTACGCACAATAACGAGAACGCATTATGCGCAGGAATATCTAGCATAACAGCGTGGTTTCACTTTTTTTTCCAACGCGATGTGCCTCTCGCCAGTGTTTTGTCAAAATATTAAATTGCGGCTCAGGCTAATCTTACTGACACTGCATCTTTTGAGGGCAGTTATAATGCTGTTTGTTTATTACAGCTCAAATCCTCAAACGCGCATGTGTAGTGAGATAGACAACGGGCAGCACTGTACGTATGCAAGTACTAGGGTGCTATGCTGGATCGGCCGAGTTTCGCCCGAGCTTCGCGAAACTCGGGATCTTTCCGAGCTTTCACACCCCCTTTCGAAGGAACTAATAGCATGAAAGGCTAAAATCTAGATCGTCCAGCCCTCGGCGCGCGTCGTGTTCAATTGGTTGTGATGGAAAGCGGCTTCACGTCGAGGGGAATGGACGAAGTTGGGGTGGCGTGCCCACAAGGGTGTGCTCAACACAGTGGCGTCTACTTTCTTTGTTTGTCGTTCCACCGAGTGCATGAATGCACGACGCGGTGCAATTGTGGTTGATGTAGTGAAACATTATTATCAGTATTTATCACGCACGATACAATTTTGTAAAGTAATATTTTTAGGATGAAAGGTATGGTGATTGTATTTGGGAATAGCGTAAGTAAGTGAGTTTAGAATTTGTGTCGTTAGGAAATGCACCGGTCGCAGCAGCGGACGACGCAGCGTACTTTCGCTTAATGACCTTGCGTGCGTTTGACACGCAAAAGATGCAAAATTGCGGTGTTCGCGCGGACGTGATTCACTTCACGAAAAAATAAACGTGCTTCATCGTGCCCTGCTCATACTATGTACGAAGGAAGGTCAGCTTTGTAAGGCAAGGCAAGACGGTAAACACCAAATCTGCTGCAACGGAACACACAGCGGTGGCAGAAGACATCTGCAAAGGAAACATAAGTAAACTTTTCTATATATTTCGTCGATATAAGCGCTTGTTCAGTTAGTATGACGCTTTCACAGTACATTCTGTACCGTTTTGATAAATACTGCGGTGTTCTGGCGTTCGCACTAGTCTCGAGGATACGCACGCGTACTATATATAGGTGAATCCAACGCTCTAACCACGCTATTTTCATTATGGATGACCGCGAAACCGCAGCACCGCCCGTCAAGAAGGCTCGGTCAGGCCAGCACGTTTCCCTGCTTCAAAAAGAAGCTTTAGTTTCTTTTCTTGAGGACCACCCCGCTCTAGCAAGGCCAAGCTCGGAGCTAGGAGGTACCTGCAGTGCTCACCAGCGGCAGAGCCTCTGGGAAGAAGTGGCGAACATGCTGAATTGTATGGGGCACGCGACCAAAGAGGCCGCAGGCTGGCGGCGATTCTGGAACGACCTAGTCGCCCAGTTCAAAAAGGACTCCGCCGTGGTATCGGATGCCACAACGTAAGGGAGAGTTTATTCCATTGGTTTTACTGATTGCGGTACACAGAAATGTCGAGCTTCATTCGGTGACCACGCTGCAAAGTTTGTCAGAATGCAATTAAGTTACCTGATTATGCGGATGCCTCATTCATTACATTTTCTTGATATACTGGCCACCACTAATGTGCTGTCAAGTTAGATAAATAATTCGGTGGCACATGTTGCAGTTTTTCCTTTTCATTATTGCATTAAACTCACTAATATATGGTGTGAAATGCAGTGGGACCGGCGGTGGCAAGCTGCCGGGGCTAGGCGGCAAGGTGCTGTCGCTTATTGGGCGGGATTGTGTGGTTCGCTGTGCTCCATCCCTGTTTTTGGAGGTCCCCACGGAGGTGAGTGGTTCATCACTCACGCGGTTATCTTGCTTCTTAGCAGGCCACCACGATAGGGTGCACTGACAGGAGAAACCGACGTCTTAAATGATATGTTAGGCCCTAGTGACATATTAACCTTACAAATGCGTGCCTGACCAGTTTGGTGAAGAGTATACGGAGACACGTTTACTTACATAATGTATAAACGAGCCACATAGCATAGATTTCAGTGGTGATTCCTTGAAGACGTACATAGTGTGTGTTTATGAACTTGTGTTCATCTAAACTACGCAGGAGCCACAGCAGCCAACCAACACCACGGAGGCATCTATAGAGGACACTCCTCCACAGTCATCCATGACAGGTTCGTTTAGGATACTCACCTTGTACCATGTAAGCAAGCAGCAGTTCACAAATGAAAGCTTTCTTCGTGGAAGTGCATTGTGGCCGCAAACACCGGCTGGTCAACACAGTTAAGCATGTGCAATTCATATAGAAGTGTAACCGAATATTTTCAATTCCTAGTGTGTACACGTAATTACATTGCGCTTACAAGCACGCACTGCGCTGTACATTCAATAAGTCGCTTATGTTGAAACTTCATTGCACGCATTCAAGAATTTCGCAATATTTTAATGTGGTTGCACACTGTTTGCCCTGCACTCTAACTGCAGTGCCACGGCAGCCTACACGCCGGACCAGTGCCTGTGCTGCCGCATCATCCGTGGACCCTCTCACAACGCTCGTTGAGGATCAGCGAGCGCTTATTGAGGAAGTGAGGGGGGCTACGGGTCGAGCAGCATGCACAGACGCAAGAACTGCGGGCTCTGCGGTGTGCCATTGAAAAAGGCATGTATTTCTGCAACTGAGCACCATGATGTGTAAGAACGCTCCTAGGGCAACTCTATATTATTAGTTGCAGTGTGTAGCGACTTGTAGATTTTAGCAAATGAAGTCGGCTTACTACATGAGTCAACATTGTGGATCGAGTATGAGCAATTGGCTACTTCGTATATGACTATATGAAGATAAAGAACACGTCATGACTGTAGCGGACAGCTTAAATATACTTTTGTTGCAGAACAGAGGAAACGCGGTGAGTGAGCACAGTTGTTAGCACACAACAATAACTAACTGCTGCCTGTCAATGGTGTGATAGTTTAATCAACGCTGGTTATTGAAGAATGGATATCGAACTGTATGTTTACCGCAATATATTATGCTGCTACAGCGCATTCATTCTTTCGGGTTCCAACTTCTCCTTTTTTTACCAAACATATACCAATTATGTAACAGAATGCAGATGAGTGAGAACCACGCAAGCCACACGCAAGCGGTCCTGGCCGTCGGAGAACGGCATTCTGAAGCACTCAGCAACATCGCCAGGACTTTGGCTACCCTCACTGCAGCTGCGGGCCGGCAGCTCAGTGATAGCGAGGCCGGCACGGCAAACGAAGATAACTGAGCAGCTGTAGAAGAATAAACGCTGAACAAGAATGTTTTTTGTTTTTTTTCAAGAACGACCATAATAAGTGTTGAGCCGGACCACCCACAACAAGCGTTTTGTCTCGTCCTTATCACATCGCTCAATGCAAGATGTATTATGTGAAATGTTTTTTTTTTAATTTATTCCCCGTGTGCACAACCATCACAAAGCACTTTGTCACAATGTGCCGGTACATGAAAATATGCCAAAACACTTCTGGCTTAGTTTCCCATGCGCATATTATTTGGTAATTGTGAAGAGCATTGAAGACACGTATATGGATTTGTAATTTATGCATGAATCCTTATGCTTAAAAAAAAGTGAGAGCAAAATGCAAATGCGCAGCCAATGCACACACATGCCAAAGTGAAAGCAGCAGCTCTGTGTAGTGCATGAAATAATTGCTCTGTGTGTCAATGCAAATGACATTCAAACGCATTTTGGAATATTTCCTGTTGCATTGTCCCCACTGGAACCTCGTGCCATTTGCTAAATTGTTCATCCAAGAAGTAAAACATTACATGAAAAGCAGCATTTCAGTAAGCATTAGGACATTGCAACAGCCTTGTTAGGCACACAACAAACATATGCTGCAGAAGTTTCAGCTTGCTAAGGATCCTCTTTGTTGACTTCATCGCAATGCAGTGGTTCTTTAATTGAAACGTGCCCCAAATGTGCATGCATGCAACAGTGCATTCTGATATAAACCCTGTATTACATGCCAAATATACAGGACGTGGTTAGGTGATGTGATCTCAAAAGAGAAAAAAAATTATGTGAATGCAATGACATTACAAAGTGGTAGGAACATCGCTATAGCAATGCACTCCTGTGCCAGTCAGATGCGATGAAGACTGAGGGGGGTCACGAAGTTTTAAAACCAGAAGAAAAAGCTATCAACTGGACAAGAATGTTCACTAGTGCAAAATTCCATTGAAGGTACGTTTAACCCTTTCCGCCCCGACTTTTTTTTATTTCAGTTGGAGACTTTGTTTTTTAGTGTTTCCCTAATAGTTATATCCTCAGAAGACCATAAACAAAAATTGACCCAGTGGTGCAAGTATTTACGCACTAATGAACATGGCATCAAATTAGGTTTTCCGGGCTTAGTGGTTTTGAAATGAGAAAAAATGGCTCCGTTATTACTGGCAATCGCTTTAGTAAACCAATGTGACCCAACGTCTTAATTGTCGGTGACTATTACCCATTGAAACAGCTTCGGTACGTCATCCCAGAAATGGCACTTACCCGCCTCAGCTTGCGCGCCTTGGCTTCACCTAAGACTTCGGCCACGCTTCTTCTTTGTCGCCCCCACCTTCGCAAATATGCCACAATTTTGATGTCAATGGTACTGGGGATAATTTAAGAAGCATTCCACCCAAGAATGAGCAGTTTTTTGTTGCATTTCGAAGGTGCTAGGGAAAACGTTGTGTGAGGGTGTCAAGTGACACTGCCAGGGCCAAAAGGGTTCATCCCTCCATTGTACACTAACATTTACAATTTACGTGAGAGTAAATGTACAGGGAACAATGTCATGGAAAACATGTTACACGGACATCTCTTATTTGTGAAACAATTGGTGGCAGTGAATGAGGCGTTAGACAGATGCAACGAAATGTTTGTACGAAACGAACTCTGTCACAGTAGCACTGTTCACAGAAACAAGGCATTCAGGCAAACAGGCAAAACAGATTTGCATACAAGCAAATAAACGTTCAAATGGCACTACGAAATTATACCGCATAACTCCATAGCCTTTCCAGTGCAGCAAAGCAGACACTCATATTTCATGAAATATGACCTGAACTCGTCATGCATGCAATGAAGTGTCGGATGCTCTTAATGGTCTGCAATGAGACAAAACCGTCTTCTATGCTAGGCCGCGAATTATGCACAGGCAATTTCAGCATAGTTTGCAAAAAATACTCTACTCCCTTCAAATTGAAATGTTTTGTACGTTTGAAATACCACGATGAACATACACACATTCGTAAGGTCCTGCAGACCATAGTACCTTTAGCATCATGTATTGCACAATTCCATGGTAAACCTAACTTATAGCTTTTTGTTGCAGTGCGTACCACATACTGCAAGCAAAACGTACACAGCTACACTTAATAACAGGTACATTTTCCTCAAGTGCAGATAAGAACTCTAGCAGCACCATTTCTTAAACTCCAATGGTCCCACATAATGGCAATGTCGAGATGGATAGGTGAGCTAAACTGTCTCTACATTGCACCACTACATGTCAATAATTCCTGCCTTTGCAGAATGTGCGCTGAACACTTCACAAAAGTAAAGCACCAAGTGCGCATATTTTAAACAGCTGCACACAACTCGAAGCACATGCTTCGGCATGTGCATAACATTTACTGAGACAAGTCCAACAACCATTTCAGTGCAACCGCTTCAGCGCAACAACCGACATCGCAGCAATCACAGAGAGGCACCAGCCATTTGAAGCTCAAGTGTTCACAAATACGTGAATGCGTCCACAATTACAGGCGCGTAAACGTTGGCTTGTATCCCTTATAAAAAACAATAAAATAGTAATGCTCAGCACCATGTGGTGCAGCACAACCGAACACACTACTGCCAGCGAAAACATCGCACCGATCAATGTGCAGTACGCACGCATTCAAACGACACATCAAATTTTGTAGTATAACGAGAGGTATGTGTAAATGCTCCACATAACAACGTGATGCCATGATAAATCTAGCCTCTACAGATAATGTTAGCTCTGATCTATGCGTTCGAGTCAAAATTATGCCTATATGACCTGAAGAGAAGACAGTGGAAGTGAAAGTATGTGCGTGACTTAACCCTAAGTTGTCTTGTTTCAATCCATGAGTACCATATTGCTGCATACCCGAAATTCTCGTAAAGTAGTTGTAATGAACAAAGAATAACAAACTCAATAATAGTGATACGCAATGTATGGTAAGTTTACAATTAACCGCACATTTCGCACGAAGATTTTTGTATCAATGCTAAGTAAGCAATAAGAAAGACGCTGCATGACGGCACTGCAAAATCTGAAAGAAATTAAATGGGTGCACATAGTTTCCCAATGAATGTACAGTGTGTTTCAGTTCAATGTACAAATTAAAGGAACTAAATGACTCCCTGTTGTTCACCTATTGTGTCCAGCTATGCGCGAAGCAGCATGATGCTTATGCTGAAGTACGCAGTTTTTTTATTTATATCTGGGTTTTAACGTCTCAAAACCACGATATGATTATGAGAGATGCTGTAGTGGAGGGCTCCGGAAATTTAGACCACCTGGGGTTCTTTAACGTGCACCTAAATCTAAGTACACAGGCCTCAAAAATTTTCGCCTAAATCGAAAATGCAGCCGCCGCGGCCACGATTCCATCCCGCGACCTTCTGGTTAGCAGTCGAGTGCCATAACCACTACACCACCGCGGCGGGGCGAAATATGCACTTTTTTCTCAGGTACGCGGTCATCAGTGACATACAGCTCTTACGCACAGTCCCACTAATGGACACATCGACGCATGCGCCGCCTCACCCGGTTCAGGTACCTAAGACGCGCTGCTCGCCCTTGCTGAAAGAGGCGCAACTTGGTGTCCCGCAGTGCCTTGCCCTTTCCAAACAGCTTCCTACGTGTGCTTGCTGTTACAGATGTATTTCCCAAGGTCGGGTTTAGTTGTGCAGGCAGCATGTCATCGTCATCGGTGTTGTCATCATCGTCACTGCTGCCGCTGTCGTCACTGTCGTCAGATGGCAAAGGCTCATTGGCGGCCAGAGAAATGTTGTGCACCGCTGCACATGCTGCGACTATTCGGCTTGCTTGTCCAGGCTCATGGTGAAGTGACCGGTACTTCTGCAAGCACCTGAACCTGGCCTTCAGTACACAAATGCAGCATTCCACAACAGATCGGATGGATGAGTGAGCCTTGTTGTAGAGTACCTCGGGTGACTGCGGTTGCGCATGGCCTGCCACAGGAGTGAGGAGCCATGGCTCTAGTGGGTAGCCACTATCTCCTGCAAAGTAAAAAGGCGTCTGTCTTGTGAAGTGTAACAAAGAGCTCTGTACGTTACACAAACATTACACAAACCATACAAAATAATAAGGCAACTGCATACAGCTGCGCAACAACTGATGCTTATGTAGCACTAAAGCAGAAGCTATGACATATTCTAAGTATGAAGCATGGACTGAAGTTAAGTGGTTTATTTGGCGAGCAGTTATAGATTCATGGCGAGACTGAGCGCATGGAAAGCATGACGCAGAGAGGACAAGGAACACACACTCATTGAGAACTGATCGTTACTGAAAAGGGAACTGTCTTCTTATAGTTGGCAATACCGCCAAAACAAAACAGCCAAAGATACGCCCTCACGTGAATATGCAAGCACAAAACAAAATAAACCAAACAATTTTAACTGGTAGAAGCTGCAACGATTAAAAGGAGGTTGACACGTGTGTTAGCCACCCCTCGCTGCACTTGTCAGATGATGAGTACTTATACTTTGCGGAAAAAACGAGCAAGATAACTTCCGGTATGCAATTATCTGTGATGTTTGATGCAGTGATGGCAACTTTTGGCTTGTTTGTCATGCAAGTTAAAATTGTTCGATTTCCTTTTGTGATTGCATGTCCACATGAGGGCATACCTTTGGCTCTCATGTTCCCTTTCTAATAAATTTCAGTTTGCAATTGGTGCCTGTCTCGTGTCTTCTTCTCTGCGTCATGTTTTCTACGCGCTAAGACTGCTCTTGAAACAACCAACTGCGCAATAGCACGTTCGAAAAGCTTTGTTCACGGTGTATGAGTACTCACGCTTCAGAGGATGAGTACTTATACTTTGCGGAAAAAACGAGCAAGATAACTTCCGGTATGCAAATATCTGTGATGTTTGATGCAGTGATGGCAACTTTTGGCTTGTTTGTCATGCAAGTTAAAATTGTTCGATTTCCTTTTGTGATTGCATGTCCACATGAGGGCATACCTTTGGCTCTCATGTTCCCTTTCTAATAAATTTCAGTTTGCAATTGGTGCCTGTCTCGTGTATTCTTCTCTGCGTCATGTTTTCTACGCGCTAAGACTGCTCTTGAAACAACCAACTGCGCAATAGCACGTTCGAAAAGCTTAACTAATAGCTTAACTCTCTTAACTAATAGACTGAACACCAATGCCTAAATAATAGCAATGCACCACGATCACACGAATAAACTGAGGTGTCACAATTAGTGAAATATATGCCTATTTGTGAAATAACCACCTTTCGTAATGCTGAAACGACAAACGTATGAAACATGCTGCGCTGTTTTCTTGCCTCAACATTCCAACGTATACTACAGAAATGCAAGTATGGCAAATAAAGTGGGACTTTGCATAACTGGAGACTTCTCATTTGTACGCTGTCAACCGAGTAAGCAAACACCTCATTAATCAGTATATCGTTAACGTCACGGCCTTCAGACATTTATTCTTTCTTTGTTCCTTAATATGCCAACAGCGACAAGAAACAAATGTCAACAAGACCCCAATAATGCTGTTAAAATGCAACTGTGTTTGGATGTTACACAGACCACAGCACTCTTTAAGCGATGCTTACCCAGCAGGCAGTCCCCGTCGTCTATTAGACGCCCAAGCTCGAAGTGCCGCCTCAAAGCCGATTTCCCCCCATACGTGAGCATCATGGCAGGAACCAGGAAAGCGCGCGTCGATGTCCAGGATGCGGAGGTCAGCATCGCAAACCTGCAATGAGGCATTTGCACTAATTTTACCCATCACGAAGCATGTAATGAATAGGTGGTGCGGCTGCGCACAGGCAGTAGTGTATTTGTTGCATGACATTAACTAGTCATCATTAGAGACCGGATTATAGGCAAATGCCTATTTTTTTCCTTGCGTTCCTATCGTGCCACTTTGATATATGAGCACGAATTAGGGGTTAAGGAGGGCTTTTATAGTGTTTTTATAGTGCCTATAAATGCCTATTTTTGGGGTTTGTGCCTAAATGTCTATGAGCGCCTATACATGCCTATTTTCAAGAACGGCGCCAATATGAGCACTATTTACACTCAAATTTTGCTTTCGAGTACAGTTTGATACCATAATTCATGTTACCGGGCAAAAATGACGTTTCGGAACTCTATGGGGTGCCACAACCTAGTGCCCTAGTTCAACAAACTTCCGGTAAGCAACCGCTAGCAGCAGTGTAATGGGACGCGCCCGCCACTTTACCCCACCGCACTGACATGGCGCGAGCGGTTGGAGCAGGGGGAGGAGGGAGGAGAGGAAAAGGCGTTATTTCTGCAACCTTAAATGGGAGCACGTCCCAGCGTATACAGTGTAATGGGGAGAGGAAAATAATCGTGGGAAGAGGAGAGGAGAGTGGCGTCCGTGGCCGAGGACGTGGCGGGCGGCTTTTACAGCCGGTTTTCCACTCCAGTGTTCCCAAGAAATTGAAGCCCCTCCTTGAAGACCTGAGTGTGGTGGGGGGGCAGAAAACAGTAGGTGCCTCTGTGCAGCAGCAGGAAGATGGAGAACGAATGCGAAACCATGCATGGAGTGCCGTCAGCGAAATGTAGAGTGCAAGTAAAAGAAATCAGATGTGCACTTGGCTTTTGTTTCGTTTGTAATTTACTTCTTAATGGGCGCTTCACCAGGTCACATAAGAAATTTTAGTTAGACACTGGAAGTTGTTGCGTGCCCAATGAAGAGCTTTGTACCGCAAGAACTTTTTAACTGATTCATTACGAGCCGCGAAAGCATGATGCTGGTAGGTGAGCTTGAAACCTTTGCCACTCGCAAGCCAAATTTCTTCCCTGCCTTCTTCGGTATCGGAGGAACTCGGAACCGGAAGATTGCGTGCGCAGACGCATCAACACGTCATGCGCACGCAAGGCGTGCGCATGACATGCCAAGACAGGTCGTGCACACAAGCGGTGTTGTATCGTTTCGGCATTCTCTCTGGTGTACTGCCTGTTTATGTGGGATGGATCCTTCTATGCACTTGGAGAGGCTGGCTGAATGATGTATCCTGACCACGACACAGCACGTCGCACCGCTGTAACTTCTGTAAGGGACGATGCATCAAAAATACGCCAAGAGTTGTCAGGGCTGGCGCCGGCACGACGCGGCAACGGCGAGAACACCGACGCAAATGAAAGCTTAGTCTCGCATCGAGCTCGATTCGAAGTAAAAAAAATAAATAAAAACACACACATATTCCATTTGTTGTTTTAATATTTCTACAGCTTTCATTATTCTATTCAAGCAACAGATTGCAAAAATTGCAAATGTCGCCGCGAATCATTCTCGCAGTGTCACGCACTACTTTGACGTTCGTAGGACCATTCCTTGTACGTCACCTCCTCCATATTGGTGCGCGCGCCCGTGAGATCAAGGACAAGTGGCGTTTAGTCTGACATTTCACCTCTTTCCGGGGCTCGTAGCGCTGCAAATCTTGGCAGAAGTGATCGTTAGCGCTCAGTGCATGCATTACGCTTGCCAGCTCGAAATGCTCCAACCTGGTAAGGGGCCCCTTTAAGGTGTTCACAGACAGAGGATAAATTGATCCTGCGTGATTAGACCCGGCCAATACGAGGCTAAAAGACCCTTCTTGCCTTTTAGCGGTCTCGCTATAGGCTCCTGGGCTGCCCTTCGCAGCCATGCCGAAAAAAAGAGACACAGGACTTTGTTTATTCGACGGCCGACACTTTACTCACCAATGCTGGACAATAAAAGAAGAGACCGTGTTCTGGAATCCATGCGGGAAAACGGACAATAGCATGGCTAGTTGAACCACTGACGCCTTTGTGCCACCATGAACTATAATATTTGTTTGCTTCCTGTCGTAGACACAGGTCGCACACGTCTTTCTTCGAAAATTTTAGTTTTTGTAAATATTTATTGTGCCTATATTTACGATTTTGGGGGCCTAAAACTGTGTTTTGCCTGCCTGTTTTTGGCGCCTAAAACGCGATTTTTTTAGTGCCTAAAAATCCGGCCTCTAGTCATCATGCATAGTAGAGCACAAAAGTACTTCGTAATGTTAGGGCAAATCATTGTTCTTGGTCACACCACTGTAAGAATTAGTTTAAAAGAAAACAAGCGATTCCGCAGTAGGCTTATTAGAATGCGTGAACATGCGCACATTTTTGTAGGAGCCAGCCGCAAGCTACCAAAAATTTCCAACGCAACGTGTGATGTGCAACTGTATGTGAACTTAGTATTGACTTTGTTTGCATGACATGGCAACATCGCAGACTATCACCTAAAATACTATTTCATGTCATGTAAATATCACCGGTATTTATGTTATGAATGCATGTGAACCTGCCCAATGTGATGAAATGTCTACACAGGAAACAATTATGGATGGTTATTGCAACATGGTTATTGTATAGATGGTTATTGTATAGTATGGCCCTACTCCGAATATTTTCGCATTATTTTTTTTTAAGTTGGGACACCTATTAATCTTCAAATATAGCACCAATTTCCATGTTTGTAAACCTTAATGGTGCTTACATAGGGTCCCCCTCACGGTTTTCAAGTTTAGTCACCCCCCCCCCCAAAAAAAAAGAAAAAAGGATGAATTTCTTGTCGGCCGCCTCACTAATCCACAGCGCATTTACAATGCTCATACGAAAACCTACAAGAAAACATTTCCGGCAAACACTATGCTACGGCGCAGATTGTGGCATGTGTCTTCACGTTACATGTACACGCATGAGTTTTGTTCTCCATTAACCAGAGTTTTGACGTACCAGTGTTTATGCTACACAAGACATCAACAAGTCAGATGATTACGCTGCCCGCGCGACAAACGAGGTGAAAGTGTACTTACAACCATTGTGTTCAGGGCGTAGTGCGCTTTCCTGGTGAAGTAGTTGGCTTTCAGGACGGTCGGGTTGGACTTCGAAGGCGCCTTTATGCCAATGTACGTCCCGTTGACACATCCAACGACGCCCGTGATGCTGCCGCGACGAGAAGGAAACGCTCCTTGACGAACGCGCGCTCGGAGGTTCCGCGGAAAAGCGAGCCACCACGCTTCCGCACAGCTGTGTCGACAAGCGCGATGGACACATCATTGAGGCAGCGGCTCACGGTAGTCTGGTGGCGCCCGATGTACGATTCAGCGCCAATACTTCCTTGGAAACTCCCTGTGCCGTAGAAGCGGAGCGCACAGAGGACTTGCTCCTCTACGGTAAGGGACTGGGGCCCACCGCGTAGTCTGCGTAAACGTGAGTGACCGGGAAGCTCGTCGCATAACCAACGCACAGACGTTTTGGAAAGACGAAAATGTTTCCGAAACTGCTCGTCCGTGAGCACACGGAACGGGTCACTCCGCTGACATTGCCGTCTACCACCACTGGAAGCGAGCACTAAAGCTGCTGCTGCTGCCGCCGCCATGTCAGTGCCGAGTTGAGCTCGAGCAGTCTCAGAATCAACGAGTTTGCAACCGAGCTCGCGTGTCAATAACTTTGATTGACAGACACCCACGACAAGGCTTTGGCCCTGCCCACCGCATCTGGGCCCAGTGGCACATGGTTGGGCCCGCCCACAACTCACAACGAAAGGCCAGCCACCGGCACGATCCGTAAAAATCAATGAATTGGCGAAGCACCGTCGCAAACGCTCACGATAACCCCCGATTGTACGATTAGGCACTGAGTAAACATGTTCCACCGCTGAAGCCACTCACGAACAGCACACAAAGGCCACAAACACCTTGCTACACATTGGAATTGCACACCGCGTCTGTTCCATGCACGATGACGAACGCGCCTTCACAAACACGCACACATCACTTCGTTTGCGTGGCGCACAAGCGAGAATGCGTACGTCTGGAAGGCCATACTGACGCATCACGTCGACAACGAAGGAGCGCTTTCAGACCCCATATTCCACACATTACTTTCCATGATCGCACTGCACAGCACACAAATACCACACACCCCTCTCGACCTGCAACCTGCACATCGCGTCTATTCCACAAACGACGGCTAACGCGCCTTCAGGAACACGCACATATGACAGCGTTTACGTAGCACACAAACACGAATGCGCACTTTCGAAACAGCGCTTTCAAGCACCCACTATTCCACACATCACTTTTCACGATCGCACTGTCGTCGATATTTCGTATCGGCACCCCGCCGTGAACACACTCACACTGTTGCAAAGTTTCGTCCTTTCTGTCCGCTACGATGCCTTCGTCAAGCCCACAATCGAGCAGCACACTGGCATGCATTCCATACAGCGATCTGCGGTGGTTCTGCTCACTGACGAACATCATTGGCCAGCGCATCACTTCACAATTTACAACTTCGAAGCAACGCACAGACTAGGCACACACGCAAGCTGAAGCAAACATTAAACCATTAAACCACGCGGCCGCGACGCCTCGCATTCCACTTACACCGCGATAACAAACAGACGCGTAGGCGCCATTCGGCGAGCGCACTAGCGACATTTACGGCAAAAAAAAAAAAAATGCTACTATTTTGTTTGTTAGTGGAAACATTCTTTCTAGCAATTTATTCTGACAGGAAATTCTTCTCGCATATGTTATACAGTGAAACCTCGTTGATACGAATCTCACGGGACCACCAAAAATATTTGTATCATCCGAAATTCGTATCACCAGAAAGCAAGGAACATTAGCATGCGACAAAAAGAAAGCTAACGCACATTTTCATTTATTGTTTTGCAGGGTCGCAGCAACGTCAAGAAGAACTCTGAATGATTGTCAGTTAACTTTTTTGATGTCGGCAATCATACCAGCACTCGTAAATATACGGCCAGTACGCGCGTGTTCAATTAACGAACCAGGTGCGTTGTGACCCGTGACAGCCCCTTCCAAATTTTAGTATGCTTTGCGCATGACATTGGAGTACTGCGGCGAAAGTAACAAAAAAAAAAAAAAAAAGAGCTTTGACATATGATAGATCAAGGCCACAAAATTTTGGAACCACGGTCCTATGCGATAATTTTGTTATCGCCGAGGTGTTGGGGGATGTTTTTTTGGGAGATTTACGGCCGTGCTCGGACAAGTGCGACCTCAACAGTCGCGCATGTTGGCGTTGTGAGGCCTGACTCCGTCGCCAAGATCGTCGTCGCCTTCTTTCAGTCCTCGTCGACCTTTCATAGGATGTCTGATGCACAATGTAGGCACGTGTAAACACAGTACAATGACAGCAACCCGTCATGTCGACACGTTCAAAAAGAAAAAGCATGGCGCCAATGCCCTCTGTAATCAAAACGCGAAGGCACATTAGAGTCTCAAAGATTCGCGCACACAATCTCGGAGGCCGTAACGCGTTTCTGAAGGTTTATTCTGACTGTAAGAAAACTATTTTTCTTGCAACGTGATGCTGACGATTTGGCGGTGCGGCACGCATGCCCGCGCTTGCGTTCCCGCGCTCGCACGTGCTTAGCGCGTCTTCCGCGACAGCGCGGACAGCACCTTCGAGCGGTAGCGTAAGTTCGTATCAAACGTCGCGGGGTGAAAATCGGTTCGCAACAACTGTAATACATTACATTGAAGGCCAACGGGCCGTGGCCGGGACCAAAGAAAAATTCGTATCACCCCGAAATTCGTATCAGCTGTGATCGTACCACCGAGGTTTCACTGTAGATATGAAAAACATATACAATCATTCACCTCTTATATTCCGATCGAAGCGAAGGCAGCTGCACGGCAGCGCTGCATATGCGACCTGTTGCCTTCGACTGCACGCACCGGGTGGAACGAAAGAATTGTTCGAAAGAGGAAAAACGCCCACAAGCACGCCTCTGCGAGGAGCGACGTTCAGTTGCAAAAGAGAGAGTGCAGCGCCCGTACTGGCGTTGCCGCACTGTTGATGTATTTGCTGTGTGGCGGCGTTGACACGTTTGAAGACGATGTTCCTTTGAAAACCGCCGCAAATGCTGCACAAGCGCTTGTGACGCCACGCGCGTTTTTGTAGCCGCTTTGTGCCACTCTGCTTTTTCGCTCTCCGTACTGTCCTCCTGTCATGACTGCGCGGGGCGAGCTCGGGAGCAAGCTCGGTCACCCGAGAAGCTCGGGCGATCCTGCATAGCACCCCTGTGCTTAGGTCCCCCAGCGTAAATATCATTGTCTGACGCGTCGTTCCGCGTATTATAAATGATATGCTGAACGAGCGAAGAGACAAAGTTGCTAAATTTCAGCAAGGAATTTTAATAAACAGATGGCTAATACTGCTTTTTGTGCGTATTGTTCAACTCTGTGACGGACAGTGCTCCTTGTTTACATGTCTACTATTCACGATTGCCAATAAACAATTTAAGCTTACTTGCTTGGCGTGTTTTGTTTTTTTGCCAGTTGAGGCCTCGCGGTCACCTGGCGACATAGCGGAAATAATTGTAGTAACATTAGGCTGCCGTGCGCGCGAATACTATGACGCGACAGCGTTGAATAAACGCCCGCAACATGCGGGCGCTCACCGCGACCACCCGCACCCGCCAGCAATGCAGCAGCCATATTGTCCCAGCGTAATGATGATAATAGTTTTAGCAGCGTCATCTCTAGGTCGGATACTTTAGTTCCCAACGCCACCGCTACCCTTATTTGCGTTGCATTGTCAAAGGTACAGTTTCCCTTCTGTGATCACGCGGTCTCGGCGGCCGCGTCGGCTGCTGCGGAGCGCTGCCGCGTGCTTTGCAAATGAGTTTCAAGCTCCACCTGCGCTGCCGTCGGTACGAATGCAGAGGTTTTCTCGCATTTTGAACCCAACTGAACTCATTGTAACAGGAGTGGCTGCCTCCGAAAGCGATGAACATACTGCTCTTACTGCTCGGTGCCGTAGTGCCGGACGTACGCAACGAAGTCCGGTATAAACCTGCACCGGTGCCCGTGGGACAAAAAACTGCATGAAGAGGAGGTTGTCGGGCTAAGAACCGGCAAGCAGCGATCGGCTACGAGTCATGTGTACAACAAGCACTTCCGCTACGATGATTTTAGCTACTGCGTTGGGGCTGCGATGTTCAGTAGCAGAAAGTGCTGCGACGATCGTCCGCGCGCGCTTCCCGCCGGCTAATGGTGCTTATCTACCGCAGTATGAAAAAGGCGATGCCTTTTGCATCCTGCGATACCATCTCAGAACGTTCCTGTGCGACCTCTTGATCGTCGACCCCGTGCTCAGCGCCTACAATATGGGCTGCAGATACTTGAGTGATTGTTTAACATTCGCAAGGTTCCTTGCGCATTCCTCTAAGATCATCAGAAGGCGAAAGCCACCTTCTTCTCGTTCTTGTCAGTCAATGCATTGATTTCCCCCGCCCCGCTCTAAAAAAACATCGTGCACCTAACGAGGTTTCGTACTGCCTCCGTGATCGGCCCACCGATCATGGAGGCTGTGCAAAGCGACCATGTTATGTGAACACGTCATCATGTGACATCACGTCATGCGCCGTCATGGCGACATCATGACGTCTTCACAAATTTGGGCAATCTGTGACGTCATGATGACGCATATGGTGACGTCATCACGTGATGGTGATTTTTTTTGCATTACTTGTGCCGACGCCGACGAGGCGGGATTCCAACGGTCAATGTTCGCTTTTTATGAGGCATCGAAGGCTTTCGCCTTCATAACCTATACGCGACGTTTGCTGGTGGATGTACATAGCGAGCGAGTCAAATGCTGCGGCTGATGTGTGTTGCATTTATGTGAGCAATAACATTCTTTCAGTCAATCGTACATTCTCATGACACAAACGCTACGTGCTAAAAATCCCAAATTTACTTGTGCCACTCTCAAACTCAAGTTGGGCCTATCCAACGCCATGCATTTTTTGTAGCCTTATTTATTTCTGTAGAAAAGATGCCACGCTGTTGGCGTTAGACTTGACATACTTCCCTAATTGCTGGGCAACTGGCCAAATAATGCCGGGCATTAAAATTTTGCATTTCACTCTTTACGTGTTTTTCTTACCCTGCTTTGCAGCTGCAGGTTGCTGCAATAACTTCTCTTTCTGTCACCGCTATTTCATGTTTAGCTCGGTCCTTGTTCACATCGACGTTTGCAGAACAAGTGCGGCGAACGTTATACTGTACTTTCATTCGTTTCCTTGGCGTTGTATGCTATACTACATGGCCCCGTAGACCACTTCTCCTTCCATCAGCAATCTCGAAGTGCTTTGGTCTATGAATATATTGATGGCAGAGAGCGGCAAGTTCAGTGGAATGCAAAGGTAACGATAATTACGGAACATATTAAAAATAGGCATCGCATTTTGTCACGCTTTGTGTGACCACCAAACGAAACGAACACACTGAATTAATAGGAGCAGCGGCAATTGCTCACTTAAAAGGCCGATGTATATGCAGTGCGAGGCAACTTGTAAAATGAAACTGAAACGTACACTAATTTTGACAGAAAAAAAAAACGTTCAATCGTCGGGACGGGACATCACAAATTGCCATAAGCGCGCCGAAGACGTAGTTGTAACAAAAAAAAAAAAAAAATGGAACTCCTCTGATAGCGTCCGCGCAACAACGGTTTTTGTGTACTCACAAATTCTCATATTTTGCGGACTAAAGTTCACGGCACGGCGCCAAAACACGCTCGTAGCGAAAGCGAAACCATGAGTACGAACATATAGATGCAGACGCTCATACACGCAAAAGCTCCGTCGGTCGCCGCGAACCCGTGCGATGACTGGCTTGAGGCTTCTTTCTGTTATGCTCCATTTAGGTATACATGCTTCTACTCTAACAAAACGTTTTACATAGTTTGTACTCAGCGACTGACTACATTTCACGCAAGAAGCCGGTTCAGGGGTCTCATCGCGGTGACCGCGTGAAGCGGGCGCTCCGTTTTCTGCAAAGAAACAGCGACTATAAACTATGTTGTGCTTTCTTTTCGTTGAAAATTATTATTTTAGCAGTAAGGAACATATTTCGTTTCGAAAGTACACACAGAAATATCCTGGAGTGCTTCCGCAAGGTGTTTTGTAGAGCGCTCACAGCAAATCTTATGGGGAGCTTGCAGTGGTATCCTGCCTAGCACGCAATCGAGGCGCGCCCGATAGAGGGCGAACTCAACTGGAGTTCCTCCTTTTCTGGTACTTCAAAAGTAAATTTCATTTGAAGTACCAGAAATAGAGGAACTCCAGTTTCTAGACCTGAGGCTCTACTTTAAAGCAGATCATCTTTGCTGGTCGTATCAACCAAGGTCAATGAAGTCCCTTCTTGATTTTAGGTCAGGGCACTCAAAATTAATAAAACAAGGTATTGCAACTTCCGCTATAAGGTCCGCCCTCAACAAGTGTTGTCCCCATCTTATACCTGACAGCGTCCAGAATCAGGTACAAAGGCTGCGCGAGGCCGGCTATCCTAAGTCAGCCATTTCTATGACATGCGATAAGTTGCTTCGTGAGATCAAGGGACAGGCCCACGTAAGAGCGATAATGACGATTATAGCCGTTTTGTCTGTATCCCATACGTACATTATTTTTCACACAGGTTAAAGAAGGTCGCGTCTAAATTCAGAATAAATGTTGGGTTTTCGAGTAAATCCAGGCGGAAAGGAATTTGCCAGGCAGTTAGTAGGCGCATAGACAACAAAGAAAATAGAAGCAATCTGCAATGCTCCATGAAACACGGTATGAAGTTTGTTCCGTGCATTCAAAACGGGGTATATTCAATTCCTTTTACATGCGGACGTCAATACATAGGACAGACCTGGTGTGGTGGTTCTTGGGCCCTCAGACACAGACAGCCAAGACAAGGACAAGAAAACATTTATCGACATCACACAAACACAAACAAACACTCTGATTAGCTGTACAATCCAATGCCGCTTCTATAGCTCAGTCCTGCAGTCCTTATGCTATCCGCTTCCCCACTATTAGAAGTCTATGAAGTCCGTCGGGTACCACTCACGCTGCCGCTGAAGACGGTGTCGACGACGCAACCTCGCCACAGGAAGGTTGTCAAGTGCACGGGGCTCACAGACCATCAGCTGCTCGTGTCGGAACAGGTGGGCCCACGCTGCGGCCGACGTAACACCGAAGTCACGCCTGCAGTAGTCGGTTGCGCCGGACCGGCTGCGACGTGGCACCGTGGCCACGATCTCGGCGACTGGTTGTGCCGGACCCGAGTCTGGAGAGGATCAGCCGCTCGCCCTGGCCCGCACGCTCGTCCGCCACAGGCACAGCATGTCAGGCCCGGCCCGGAACCGCCACTCGCCTCAGGAACACGACACGCTCGACCCGGCTGGGTTGTTGACACCGGCTCGGTCCGTTCGGTCCGTGAGGCCCAACGTCTAGCGCTCTTGCTCGCTCGCAAGCTGGCCGCGTTCTCTCAGCACGTCGATGTTCTACAGCTCACGCGCTCACGTTCGTCGTCTTCTTCTGTTTCGTTTTCAGTTAATTACGTCCTCTTACTACACCTGGCGATGTTTAAAAAGTCACAGTTTCACCGCAAGGGTGAAGCAATGAATGCGATAGCAAAATATTGTAATGTTATACGAAGTGAGGCTGGCAGCTAACTCTTTTTGGATCCGATCTCACGCAACTCTAGAAAACGCTTGTTTAAGAGAATTCTCTTCGCGTTGAGAGCGCAGCACGTAGAAGGGTACGCCGGCCCGGCCGCCGAGAAGGGGAGATGAGAAGGGGAGATAAAGCGCGCGCCCGCGCCCGCGCTCGTAAAATCGAACGTCGCCCCCCCCCCCCCCCCCCCCGCCCGCTGTCGGCCGCCGAGAAGGGGAGATAACGCGCGCGCCCCCCGCTCGTAAAATCGAAGGTCGCTCGAGGGACCCCCCCCCCCCCCCTCGCGTCTTTTCACGCTCACGAACGACGGGCGGGCCCGGTTATATATATACATATACATATACGGCAAATGACGCCGATGCCGACGGCGAAAATCAGCCGCGAGTGTCCATATTATTGCTATCGCAATAATATTAGGCTGAGAGAACACCACAGTTCTTTGAAAGGCTTCGCGCATTCACATTTGTCCATGCGCTTTCGCGATTGTGGGTGGCGCCCCCCTTTTCGAAAAAGCAAACGTGCTCTTCAAGCACCCCGAAAAACTGTCAAGAGAGATAATGGAGGCGTTTTTTATACGTAAAAAGTGGAGTCAGTGTGTCAGTCAGCCTTATATTGCCTTACTGGACAACGAAGCTAACTTGTTAGATTGTGGATAATAATCTACGTTACCCCGTGTCGTGTTTTGATTATGCCTTTTACTTGGTAGACGTATCCTTTACTTTGCTTAAATGCGCAGTGTGCTTTTTCTGAGTCATTTGATTATAGATTGCCAAGGCTGGGATAGTCACGTGCTGTTACCTTTTTTTCGATGTATATATGTTTTCGTGTTCGTCAATAAAAATTCAGTTGAAAGTTCAGCGCTGTGCCGTGTCCACTTCTTGCTTCTTCGTCTACGTGTTTCGCGCTGGTAGCCACAATGAATCTACACCAACTCGCCCAGTTTTCTATCCTACTTATAGATTCCTTCTGTCATGAGACAATAATCAATGCTCGATTGCCTGTTTCCGACTTCCCACGTGATCTGTCCCTCACACTTAGGCCCCACGTTAACTATTTCAAGACTACGTTTCTCGCAGAGATCTATCAATAACTTTCCATTGGTGTCTGAATATCCGTCAAGGTCATGAATGTCAGCATTCATGTCTCCCAGAAGGATTATTTCGGCATCATGAGCAAATTCTTTAATATCGGTGCTTATGCATTTCACTATCTCCAGATTCTTTTCTCTGTAGTTATTCCCCGTCCCCAAGTAAGCTACAGCTAGCCACGTCTTCTTTCCACCTACTGTGCCCGAAACTCATAGGTGCTCTGAACACGTTTGCTTCACTCTATCCCATTTTGCTCTGCTATGAATTAGCATTCCAACACCCCCACCTCTCCCTTCTGATATGATCCTGTTGCATCCTTCCCAAATATAATTGTCAATATTTGGTGACTCTTCCAAGTCTCAAGATCTGTTCCTCGTTTAACTGTCCCTCAATCTCTAAATATTTGCCTTTTTTCTGCCACCCTGCATGTTAATGTGAACAATTGCAACACGCGCCTTGTCCCTTCTTGTCCCTTCTTTTACCTTTTTCTCTGGTTTTTCGCTATACTACCTGTCAAACAGTCCCCCCTGGTTGTTGTCCTCATTACACGCTACCCTGGACACCGAAGGGCCCGCGTGCCCCCCCCTCCCCCCAAAAAGCTACTGCGCGTCCTGCAAGTCACCAACCCACCTCATGACCAAGCCTCTTATCGAAGTGAATTCTGTCACTTTGAAAACCACCCCACCTGTGCACCTCTCTGTTTATTTCCACTACCTCGATGCCTTTCTCTCGATCAGCTGCCATATGTCTTTGTTTGCGTCGACAACCGCTCTTTGCAGGTTGCCGTCACGCACCGGTACCTCCGATATTGTGCATACCACTATCTGCACCTAAGGGGAAATGGCGCGCATGTCAGCGACCCCTTTCGCCACTGTGATCTCTAGTCCGGCTGATTCTTCATTCAAGACGTCGTTTAGACCTCCCGCAATCATCACGAGGTTACGTCCATTAGCTTTAGCTGCGAGTTTTGCTCTAGCTTGTCTGATCGCTGATCCCAGCCTATGTCCCGGGAACGTCCCTATTAAAACTCGTTTGTCGCCTCTCACCGTTTCCTTGACTGCTTCTGCGCATCTAGCTAAATTCGAGTCCCCGGCCATTATCATGTGCTCCGACTTTTCTGCCGACTTTTCTGCTGATGGCACGCCTTCAGTGGTGGCGCGCCATGTAGTGAGCATTGTTGGAATCACCCGAGAAGTGTACACCGCCGCCGGACAAGGCGCGAGCATAAGAAGCTCCCCGAGCAAGCTCCTAAAAACTAGGTAGCAGTGAAGCATGTAGGCAAGGGTGTTTCAGGTCCACTTACGTGCAACTTGGGGAGGGGCGAAGCATGCAGGGTTTTCTTCTTCTACTTCCCTACATGTACGGTTTCAGTTTCCAATGGCATGTAGACAAGGGTGTTTCAGCTGCGCTAACGTCATTGGCTCTTTCTTGGGCTAACAGATACCTTCTTCATTTTTATTGAACCGGTGGCGAGTAGTAGGATTTACGCAAATTTTGTGGCGCATACGTGTTTTTATAATGGACCACGACCGTATGACACACCGTGACGACATTAGGCCCCCACAAGGCGAGACCCTATGGTACTACTTTACTTCATGGTAACGTTATGATGGCGTCACAAATTTTGTCAACCTTGTGCTCTCATAATGCCATGGTAGGATGAGGTCATCACGTGAAGTCAACCTGACTACATGACACACCGTGACGACAGGAGACACTGACAAGCCGAGCTCCTAAGGTACCTCGCACCTCAAATTGGGAAGCAGTACTCTTAATGTGGGCGTTTAAGTGAAATCCTTTGTCTTGGCGGACAAAAATAAATCTCTTGTACACGGCGCAAGGTCGATATTAGGAATCGCTCACTTTAACACAATTCATATATCATCAAAATTTAACTCCAAACTCCTGTTTACATGTCCGCGTGAAGGTCGTTTCTTTGCGACCTTCCAGAGGATAACCAGCGCCTGAAGAACTTTAAAGACACCAGGCCGGTTCAGCCTGAAAACAGCATTCTGGGGACGGGTGCCGCCTATAGTAAAACTGAATGATTACGTTAGGAGGGAAAATTGGACTGTGCGAATTAAATAAATGAAGCAAGGAAAGAAAACTGTAGCTCAGGCGCGTCCACGTGAAGCAACGTTTCCCCGGTAAGGAAAATGATTCTGGATATTTTTTTCTGTACAACAATGCCAACACGAAGAGCTTAAAAGGCCAATCAGTAGACTCTTCGCTTGGATAATTATCCAACAGAATCGCCCGTTACTTATTAGCAGCACATGTGAAACCAGCACTTGGCTGTACTTCACATCAGAAATATATCCGTTTCGTGAAATATCCGCGTAGAGCAAAAGTGCGCTTGTTCTGCTAACGTAAATTGTGGCTAAATGTAACATACGTGATCACTGTTCCCAGCGAAAGTGAAATTGTTGGATGATTATTGATTATGCGATCTTTAATAAAATTCAGCAAGACTACAATCCTTTCTGAGTAAACCAGTGACACAAAGGCAAGCATTGAGGAGTATATGTCCGGGCATTTTTAAACGTTCCTGGCCGTATAAAATCTGTTTCACGTGTGACATATGCGCTTGACCTGACCTAGGCTATGTATCGCTCCAAGACGGTGTATTTACAATCGAAGGCGACAGAAACGAAAGTATTGTAAATTGATCTTTATCTAGAAGATGTGCTTCCATGTGGCGCTGCTAAAAGCCTGCTGAGAAGAAGCTAAGAAGAGTTGAAGCATTTTTAGTGGTCTTAATACATACAAAGAACAGGAAAACAATATCATCTGTCCATACGAATTGGGCTGTTGCATGGAAGAACCTTCCGCTCTACATATACAGTCATCACCATTATGGCCACACAGTAGAGAACGGCACCGCCGAAAGCAAATTGAGGACGTTACAAAATATTGTGTTATCGCAATAATTGCGTAGCACAATAACGCGATATTGATCACGAATTGCTATTTATACTTTTTAGAGGAAATGCGCAACCAAATGAAACGTTCTAATCAAAATGAACAAATTACTGTCTGACACATGTAATTGGAGGTGATAACTTTAGCGCGAACAAGACGGACCACAAAGGATAGATGAGACGAGCACTGGCGCTTACTAACAACTGATTTATTCTTCTATCACCAACGCATAAAAACATCAAGAAAAAGGGAGCTGATTTTATTAGTGATACGTCTATTTCTTTGTACCCTTCCGAATATGAATTTATGCGTGTGCATCTTCGTTAAAAATCTGTTTTCACGTATGCAATACGTCTTGCTACGCATGCGCATGCAAGCTCTGTGGTTGTGGCATGTATATGCGTTGGTGATAGAAGAATAAATCAGTTGTTAGTAAGCGCCAGTGCTCGTCTCATCTATCCTTTGTGGTCCGTCTTGTTCTCGCTAAAGTTTTCACCTCAAACGCTATGTACCAGCTAGGCTCAACCGAAGTTTTATTGACACATGTAAAAGCCGAATTCAAATTGTGGTCTTGTATGCCGGTGATAGTAAAACAACAATAACTTAACTACAACCTAAACTTGAGGCATTTTTGGTGGCATGAGTGCACTGACAAAAATTGTTCGAGCTGACTGTACTGTCAGCAACAAAGTTTTTTTTTTTTTCGTTCCAAATAATGTAGACTCGGCTCCCCCCGAAGAAATAACGCTACATTTCTAGATGGTATAACAGATGCCCGCTTTGCAGGAAAACCAACAAAGAGAAGGTATGACATCAGGAAAATTCTCGCTGCCGAAATTTAAACGCCAAACACGCGTTTCCATGACTGCGGGATGGGCATTATGTCAGGCCCTTGCAGACCGTGCCATAAATGAGGCATTAGATAAAATAGGTCATTCCGATACCATTCACAAAAAAGTTCTGGAGAAAGCCACAACCATGGAGCTTCATATGGCGACGCTTGCGCGTACGGATCACTTAGGCGAATTTCAAGAGAGATTCGATGTACCTCGCTGCTCCAGCAATGGTGTGGAGCGAGCTGGCCATGGAACGAGCATTTTCGAAAGATGTGACAAAAAGAAAGCTTGCAAACCAAACTTCTAGACGTTTGTGGTTGCTCAGTACACTCTGTACATGCGTAGGTTTATACCTATTGGTTCCACTTATTACATATATAGCAAAAGTGGAAATGTCTTAGTATTACACAAGGGAACTATTCACATTTACCCGCTGTGCTGACATTTCGCTTACGGCGCTTCGCGGCCAAGCACGAGACAACTGGTCTAATATCCGGCCGCGACGGCCCCATTTCTATGGAGGCAAAATACGTGAACGGTCATCAATTATAATTAGGGGCATCATAGACAAGCGAAGGCGACGCGAAATTTGATAGATTGTTCTGAAAAATTATAAAATGTCTCATTCGCATGTAGCAGTGGCTTGTGACACCAACATATAATTACACTATTACCAATACTTTATTTATTGTGGTACATTGAGGTTAATTAGCAAGAATATCTTTAAAAGAAGTATTGCTGGTTCCAGCTAAGCAGCCGTAATGCGTTTAAACAAGCTGCAGTCCTTCTATGTTGCCTTGTGAGTTTAACTTCAAACGCTGTAACACTCAGCAGTGTAAGGTAATGTCCAGTTCTGCTTCGTCAATACTACAATCTCATCAAAACGTGTCAAGCACTCTTTGTAGTCGGGGCTGTTTGTCTCGCTCGAAGACGAATTTTTCACCCGGAGATCACGCCAGTATTGTCTTCCTAAAAGTAAAAATAAAGATAATTTCAAAAAAGAAGCTTAATGGCGTGCAAAAAATTCCAGGCATCACTAGTACTCCGAGACAGAACACCATTTTCATTTTTCTATATAGTATTCGCAACTGAAAAGTATTAAATGAGATGATGCCATATTTTTCACATTAAGAAGTAAGCTTCAATATTTTTTTCATCTTATAATTTAGTGTAGAATCATCTATAATCATTTATATGGGAGATGTTATTGCGCAATAAAATCACACAGCCGTTAATAGAAAAAAACGAGAAATCATACAATAACACTAAAGAGACAACGATGTTCTGGACACCATGGTGATGACATAGGGTGCCTCACGAAAAAGATGCTTGAGGCAAGTCATGTCTGTGTACACAAAAGACTTATTAAGAAAATAAAAAAAGCACATGCGAGGAAAACAGTCATGTGCGGGTCGGGCCTAGAGTGAGAGATCCGTGAGCTGCGTCTTTGAGACACCTTGTTTAGAGCGTCCGCCTTTAATGTGGGAGGTGCTGAGTTTGATTTCCAATTCTACCACGTGCCCACCGAGTTTTCTCATGGCTCGTTATCGTGGGTGCTCATATCTCTAGAAGTGTCATGTCTCTTACCCTGTCATCTTTCGCTCCTCCTTCTCCCACGCCCTAACAACGCTCAGCCGTGCTCCTTGATGGGTTTCTCAAGTTTCTAGTACTGGAAAGGTGCGTTTTACCGAGCCACCTCCATGTTTTCTTCAAACGCGTTTTATTTTTCAGATTTAGAGCGAGATTACTGTGCTCGTTAAGGTGGTTTGTGTTAGTTTTGTTAAACTTGGTCAGAAAGTAAGTAATTTATCTGAAATAAGTGAGCGGCTTAGGTTGGTGCTCATGCAGTGTTATCATTGCGGTACCTGTTCCTCTTATTAGGCGATATTTTATTGTAATTTCCTCAGTTTTCTCGTCCTATTAACAAATTCTCGAGTACATCAAGACTTGACCATGAATGAAAAAAACGTACGTATTCATATTCAACCCGCAATTATATATGCTAGAGTCGCAGTAAGTATACGTTTTCTGACGCAATGATTTCGCGAAGTAGAAGAAATAGGCGGCTGTTAGCTGTGACCTTTTGATAGAGAAGGCACCGATTGCAATAAGGGCGTTAAATGATGAGCTTCATAAGCTACTATGTTTTGATAGTTAGTTAATAAAGCAAATTAAGTAACTAAACTCAGCGGCGCTCTCTGATTACCACCGGCCTTTGCGCCATTAGGCACCACGTATCACCAACAACAGAACGATGCAGCGATACTGGTAGCACGAAAGAAAAAAATACCTTCTGACTTTGACGCATCATCCTAATTAAACTGACAGACAAAGAAGCCCAGGAAAGTATAGGGGGCCTCATTTCCTTTCCCGAGCTCGCAGCTGACCAATAATCGCTCTCATATGACCTCAAGGCATCATGTCTGCCGGTAAGAACTGAGCCACCTTAATGAAAAAAAAAAGGAATTAGTAAAAGAAGTGAAGCAAGCCTCGCATACTACATTTCTTTGAAGTAGTATACGAAGGTTTATTGGTCAACTGCCAGCTCGGAATTTACTGAAGATTAATTAGCGCTTGTAAATCAGTGAACGTTGTAGACCAATATAAGTTGCACGATAAATAGCGCCAATGGATGGCTTTCGTCTGCGAGTCTTTTTTGGGTGAATGTACAGGGGCCCTCTGATTTCGTTGTTGTTTTCTGCGTGAAATTATAGCAGCATATACATGCGTTGTTGAAAGCGCAATGCAACCTAATGATATTAAGGTGATCTACGTATCACGCCAACATGTTTTTAATAAAAGTTTCTTGTTGGTACTCTCGGTTGCATGACCAATACACACCTAATATTCAATTTATACTGCAGGAACAGGTATTCTAGGACTTTATACAATAATGATTACCGATTCCCTAAGGGTGGTAAACGCTCTGAAAACTCATCAAAAGCATAAAAACCCTGTCCATGTCTCGTTCTACTCAATCTTATGCACAGTCCACGCTCTCAAACAGCATGCCATACTGTGCTGGGTATCAGAGCAACACGAGATCCAAGGAAACTTGTTGGCCGATGAGCTGGCTGCATCCGGGCACGAAAACATTGCAGACATACTCATCGCTATCACTGCACAAGACCTAAAACCATTCCTTCAACGAAAGCTCAGGGCTTATTGTCAGAACTCACCGGATAGGCACACAGAAAATAAACTACACATTATCAAGCCCCACCTTGGTTAGACGTTTAAGGAAGACAGGGTAATTCGATATCGCGAGAGGTACATCGTGCATTGCTTATCAATAGATTCATTTTGACGATAATGAGGACAAGGTTTCTGTGCAAGAGCAGTACAAAGAATTAACATCTCCCGTAATAATATCAGTAGCTGCCCCAAACACGCATGCTTAATTAGCTCGCAAATTTCAGTAAAATGCCAATAAAATCACAACGTCAATGTATACTACATAGCGAATGTTTTGTTGCTGATCTAACACTTAATCCGTGTAGCACTACTACTTATGTGGTATACTAGTGATTGATCTATGATATTGTCAGTAGATCTATGCAGAGAAAGTGGATATTCCGTGTTCGCCCTTGCGTCCATATTTATGCAACAAGATATGTCGCTATATTCTTGTTTAGTTGTTTGTTATGCTACCATTTCATAAAAAAGTTATAATGAGGTTTGCATGGAACGGTAGTACAAAGGCGTTATCTGATGTTGATTGACCAGGTAGAATTTGATTCTATATAAATAACTGAATGTGTAGAAACATGCGTACCATTGTTGGTGTCAGCGGATACTGAAACCACGGCACACTTTCCGCCGCTGCTTACGTATTCTAATATCTCCACGTCCACTTGCGCGCCGTCTTTCACTGAAAAAAAATGAAAGCTCGGCGTAATCTATATTTCAGCGCACAAAGATCACTTTCGGACAGTTACTCTGTACAACGAAACATATTATCATAGCTATGGGTAGGATGCTGCGTTATATATTGTAGATTTCTTTAATGAGAATTGGTATGTTTCAAGTGCATGTAGAGTTTCGACATTGTTCTGCAAACCAAAAAAGTCAGTTTTGCCACTAGGGCAAAGCAATGAATGCGATAGCAAGAAATTGGTCACAATAAGAACGACAAGCAGCTCGATACTTGCAGCGCACCGCCGCAGCACAAAGAAGGACGCTCGAAAAGGACGCATAGGTATACACAGGACAAGCGTTAACTAATAACTGTCACAGTTGTTACGTGTTTGTATTTGAGCAACGCGCTGCGAGTGTCCACAATGCAGAATTCCACGCTGTTGGTGACGTAATACTGTTGGACTTTTCGAAGCTGTTTCATATTTTTTTTTCTTTTAAACTGCGGCACGTGGAATGACCCCTCTGAGTCTCTTGCCACGCGGTGGCGTCTGACGTCATCTGTGCCCGGCGTTCTTCTTTTTTTTTCCTACTACATCATGAGTGGTACAGAAGGAAGCCACTGTTTTGTGCGCGTCTCAAGGGTAGTTAGGAATTTGAAACAAACTGTAAAAGCGTTGCGTGATGGAAAACACGGTCAAGCTGTTCCGAGATCTGCGTACCGCGAGCGGCAAATGGTGCATATGAATAGCTCTCCGTTATATCGTCGGCATAAGCATGGCGTGGGGCTGTGTTGCCTTGCGCAGGAGGCTGCGGAGTGAGGGGTCGCTGGTTCGAATCCCCGATCAAGTGCTTTGGAATTTCTTTCTGCTGATTTATTTTTCTTTATGGCTTCTTTATATGTAGAAATACATATACATATCCGGGACATGACGGTGACGGCAAAAATCAGCCGAGAATGTCCATATAATTGCTATCGGAATAAAAAAAGAACTACATTGTAAATCTCATTTTACTGACCTTCATAGACTCTAGAGGGCAAGACTGATAGATAGGGATCCAGAACCCTCCCCTTGCCTCCACCGCGAACAATAAAAACTATCCCCCAAAAGAAATTATTCATAGAAGGGGGGATATGTGACCACTGTGGTGAAATTCTACATTTGTTTCATGTCATTGAT
Source organism: Rhipicephalus appendiculatus (assembly GCA_030522465.1). NCBI lineage: Eukaryota > Metazoa > Arthropoda > Arachnida > Ixodida > Ixodidae > Rhipicephalus > Rhipicephalus appendiculatus. Next base: position 10,536 of record JALIZH010028985.1, on the reverse strand, counting down.
TTTTGTTCAAGCAAATGATTATTATTTCACAAAAAGGATGCTAAAGTGCAATGTCTTCCTTCCCAGTGATAAAGCAAGGAAAACAAAACAAAAGTGGATGTGTAGCTAAGAATGCAAGAGGCTCGCTTTAAGAACGTGGGCCTGAGGTTTGAAACGCAACACTGTGAAGGAAATTTACTTATTTATTTATTTATTTATTTATTTATTTATTTACACTTCTAGCTATTCATGTAGCGCGAGGGAAGGACGGACAAAAGTCATCCCGTTAAGTTTGCCACTAAATGTTCACCACATAAGAGGAAGGAGACAAGGGATGATAGCATTTCCTCTCGCCACCTTTGTTTTACTGCCTCTCCACAGGCGATGTGTTTTTATTTCCGCGGCGAAATATTGAAGAAATCGTGTTGTCATAAAACAGCAGAAAGTGAGAGATGATAAGTCAAGCGCACTTATATACCAAATCGGTAAGTCGCTTTATAATGTCATGTGCGATTTGTCAGTCTCTCTCTTTTCGCCCTTTTATCCCTTCCCTAGTGTAAGGTATCAAACCATTCATGCGCCGGGTTAACTTTCTTGACTCTCTATTCTTCTCTATGTATCAATATCATAGGCGATTTTGGAAAAAAAATCAGGAGCCCTTCCCCTACTTCGCAAATTCGGGCAAGCAACGCTTGTCGTGCGCATGCGTGTCTTATTTACTACTTCTTTCTTTCTTTCTCTCTTTCTTTCTTTCCTTCTTTCTTTTTTTTTATTTCTTTCTGTCTTTCTTTCTTTCCTTCTTTCTTTGTTTCTTTCTTTTTTTTCCTTGTTTCTTCCTTTCTCTCTTTTTTTTCTCTTTTGCTTTCTTTCTTTATGTCTTCCTTTCTTTCTATGGCATATTGCATTGGTAAAAGCTCCCTCTCCCACAGCCCGACCATCATCGATATTGCTAGGAATGGAGGAGTAGAATTTTAAGTGGCATTCGCGGCTTCTACACTTATGGGAGCATGGATTCCAGCCTCTCGTAATGGCATGACATCCTGGGGCACAGCCCGGGATTGTCTTCTGGGAGCCTGCTTTAAGATGATTCCCCGTCCCAGCTTCGCGTTTACGGGTTACATGCACGGTACTGGGCATACGCTTGTGCTTTTGCTAACCTTACAATCTGCCCGTCGTTGTTTTTTTTTTTTCATTTTAATGCCGGCCTGAAAAGCATATAGAGCGGTCCGAGGTTGTCACTGCGTTTGTGTGAAACAGTGATGAGGAGGGGGGGTTGCCCGATTTCTGCGGCACATACGGGCTATGACTTTCATGCGAACGACCTCAATACTGTGGACGCCGACATTAGTCAGGCAGTACAAGCTTCGCTTGAAAAAATATGTACATGTTTCTTTCTTGAGCAATACAAAAATGTAAGTACTTTAGTGTTTCCGCTGACACAAATGTTTCATTCATTTCTTTATTTTTTCCGGCGTATGTGAGGCGGCACGTGACGTACTTGACCCGTGCTATTCCGTGTCGCTTTGACGTGCCACCTTGTCAGGCATGGCTTGGTGTTACGAATATATATTGAAGATTTTTGGAGCTTTCAATTGAAATTCCTGGTGGCATTTACGTAGCAATGGCAGAAGCTATTTGCATTGAAGTGGAAAAAATTTTGGTGCCCAGGCTAGGGCTATGCTACACACCCACTGTTCCTAAATCTGAACAGTATATATGAACCATATGAATGCCATGTATGTTTTGCAACCGTGGTTAGGACTCTCGCACAGTGAAGTGACTACAAGGAAAGATGAATGCCAAGTGAATGGCACCAGCAGGGTACCCTGCGGTAACTGCCAGGATTTATTAAAATAAAAAAAAAGAAGTTCCTAGGGTCTTTGTATTTTCATATATAGCGGCTTATATTGACACAGGAAAAAATATCGTCTTAGCAATGGACTTAAGTTTCGAAGTCAAGCCCACTATAAGGTGATGGCAGTAAGCTTGGTGTTCGTAGGCTGGCTTGCACATATCGTTTGTTGCTCTGACACCTACTTGTAACTTCAGGGGCAGTGTCCTCATCGATGTGCCGCGGTAGACTCTGCATTGTGGTTTGAACATTTATGGGCACGTTCACAGTCTGACCTCCACCGTATCACTTCTGTGCCATGTACTGAACAGCTTCGCTGGTCATCCACCTTCACACACAGAAATGGCTCCTCAGTGTGTGTTCCTTTAGTTATTTTCCTAACATCAGAACCGTGCGCACCTTAGACATAGTCGTACATAATTTGTTGCTCAAGAAGCCGCATAATAGGTGCGCAGTATGAAATGGGAAATATTTAGCTCTATGGTATTCGCACTTGTATCCCCCCAAAAAGGTAGGTACGATGCACGATATCTGAATTGTAATTTAGTCACTGTTTCCAAAAGTACAGCCTTCTCAGTAATAACTGTAGCACATCAGTGGGGAGGCAATTCAAGTGTATACGTCATCGAGATAGCCATGGTGGAAACAGTACCTTACATAAATACATCGTTAAATATAAAAGGGAAAGCAGCTCTTTGAACGGTTCCAACGACGGTGGTATAAGCGCATGCCTAAAACGCTCTCTGTGATTTCTCTAGATGTATTAATTCATGATAAATTACGGGCTTTTATTTATTGCCTTCCGGTGATAATACGTTATTTTACTCGTCCTGTCGCCCATTATCCCAAAGAATGACTTGTGAGGTGCTTTTCAGTATGTAAACGTAAAAATTTCAAACGACGAATTTTTCCCGGTGACAAGCCTATTTGCCGAGACAGTGGTGGAATGCCTTGTCTCGAATGTCTTGTATGAGCATTTGGTTTTAAAGTTTTGAATAATTAACATCAAGGATGCTAATCATACTGAGTAGCTTGTATTATGTTCCGTGCGCGTAAACGACAACAATTTGTGCGGATACTGTTCAACAGGTTGCGAATTCTGTGTATGATGAAAGTTCCAGCCGTCGCAGACGACGATCCATGTCAAGTGGACTGGGGGAGACGGATGAGAGTAATGAAGATAAAAAAGGCGACATGAAGAGTAGCGTGTCTCTGTAGTATGCGCAGTCCTGTTACAGTGTACAAGATCATTGCCGCTTTAGCTTCGTGTTACACATATGGCATGGTTCCTATTTTACTTACGTAAGGAAACCGTGGACGTAAACTTACCTACTAAAATCATTCAACTGCTCTTTCTTGGGGACCTGCCATGAGTGGGCGGGATCGTCTGCTTGATCCATAATTTATTTTTATTCAGAAATTTACACAGCATCGGATATCTATTACATAATGTTTTTTGAAACTCTGCTTAGGAAACTTTCATTTCTACAATTTTGGGTTTAGATTAGGCTGTTCACGATTACGTGGCGCTGGCAAATAGTAAGATAAAGAGAGGTGAGAACGACGGAGCGTAACGTTTTCCTGGAAAATGTTGAACGCATTGTTCGAAGTTATGTGGCATTGGTGAAGTACAAGAAAACTAGTAATACTTCCGTGAATGTACCATCCAATAGTATCTGCCAAGTCGAATCTGACAATGAGGGCATTAAGGCAGAGCGTGCTACGTCACGTACACGCTTATACAGAATAGGTGATAAGAATACACTGAAAGGAATGGGCAGGTAATGTATGAGCACCACACACGCTCAAGCAGGCGAAAGTCAATGAACCTGGTTACTGCCGAGCTAATATCATATGTCGGCAGTTCGGGGAAAAACTCTAAGAGTTTCGACAGAAGTTATTTATGCGTATTGTCAGAGTCCTTCAATACGTTTACTGGTCATGAAGCTTCGCTGTAACTCCATGGGGGGAGCTTTATGCGCTGCAAGCAGAGGCCGTGGGACGGCGCTGCCTTCAGTCTGTTGGCATAGGGTGGACGGCAGCGAAGGCAGCTGCTGATGTCGGTGCAAAATATCCCAGCGAGTCAGCACGCTGTTTTCTGCTTATGTACTGTATTGTACCTAGTGTGTTCTGCCTGCAAGTCAGAAAGTGTGCCACGCGCCTGCTCCGCATATGGGTGCCGATCAGCATACAATGACGACAAAGTTTCGATGTTGTAGCTGCCTGGATGAAGCGAACAGCGGGAAAGTGGAAGCGGCATACCTCGGCAAGAAATGGTGGTTGCACATTTGACTCCCCGCATGTGCGTTTCTGCAAAAAACACTTCGATGAGAGTGATAGTGCCCGCGTGGACCAATGACCATTAGGAGGTAATGCTGTGACGTCGCAGCGCGATGTACGGAAACTTTTGCCGGAAACTGTGCCTATGATTTTCGACGGTCTCCCGGCGTACTTGTCTAGCGTAAAGTCCAGAGCTCGCCGGCCCACACAGCGAAGCCGTAAAATATACACACATGGTAAATGCTGTGTATGTGTATTAGAGCAAATATTTCAACTAAATAAAATGATGTGGTCGCGAGTACTGGTCACTCAGGGTTTCAATTTGGTGGGCCAATAATCAATTCTTAACAATCGTGCAAAACAAGTCTGGTTATGACACGCTAACTGCAGAAGAGGACACCTGATGAAGACTTAAGCACATACGAAGGCCGAAAACAACGATAAACAGTTTAGTGAAAGAACTGAAGAGCGGAATAAACTAGCAGGGTCCCTTACGCATTCGCCTACGATGACTCGAAGGCGAAAGCCATTATCTTTTTTTTTAATGATCTACTGATCGTCGATCGTCTCCAGCCCCCCCCTACAAAAATTGGGGGACCCTTAAACTTCGCCTTTAAGATTTGAACGCGATAGCGATATCCTGTCCCTAGTGCGTACTTCAATCACTTAGTGCATACTATGTAATGGGCAGCATGTTTTAAACCACGAGTAATTATGCACGTGAAATGTTTTCGAAATTGCAATGTGCCCACTACGGGGTCTTAAGGGAATACGCGCAGTAACGTGTGTGCCTTTTGTAATGGGTTGCCGGCTTTGAACCACGATGTCGTTGTGATAGTCACATGTCCTGACGCTCGATGGCAATGTACGCTTGTACCACGCAATATTACTGCGATATTACATCTTTTATTGTCACGCCTGTATACAGGACGCGTGTGTCTGTAAAGCATGAAGGTTATTTTCCCTGCATTTCCAAGCAGATGAAGTTATTTTTGCTGTATTTCCAAGCAGACGCGTGGCTGTGTGGTAGAACACCTGCTTGCCACGCAGACAGCCTGGGTTCGATCTTCACCCGGACCCGGAAATTTGTATTATTTATTTTATTCGCATCCTTCTCGATTTTTCGGTGACGGACAAGATGATGATTTTTCGCTCACAACCGACGATGCCGACACCTACGCCGACGCCAGAATTTCTGCGAAACGAGCTCTTCAACGCTATCGCGTTAAAAGCTGTCTGCACCTCGCATGTTTTTGCAGTGCCGCCGTGATCGGCCCATCAAGGCGATGACGCCACCGACATGTGATGCCAACGCCAACGGTGAATTTTCACGTTTGATGAGGCATGTAAGGGTTTCGCCTTAAAAACAGTACATAATGACTGTGAAAGGTACAAAGTATTGCATCAGCGATCGAAATTTAGGCATGCAACGGCGATATATGGATAAATCAACGCAAAATAAAACACGGAATCAAAGGAAAAGCCAAATGAAGTATCCATTGATCCTCTTCAATTGTTTAATTCAATTAAGAGCAATGATTCCTGCAAGGTGATAGTTGGTTCGATAAATACGAGGCTTTTCTTAAGATATTTTCGCATACAAACAGCAGCTCTATAGCCCCGAATATTTGATGTGCCCGGTCAAATGTTGCAAACACTGCACTTCCGCGACGCATTAAGATCTTCCATGCAGCGTCCTTGAAGGACTCTGGTTCGTCCAGAGAATGAGACTAGATGCTTTACGGAAACAGAAGAAACATGCTTTTATAGCGGTAGTACATCGCACAACGGAAGAAGCATGCATTTGTTGACATCACATTTCTAGCTCTAAGGCCTTATTTGATGTTAAATTGCACTGTAGTGTACGTTTAACGTGGTGTGGGCGTTGGCGGCGGCGTCGTTGGTTGTGAGCGAAAAATCATCATCTTTTCCGTGACCGAAAAATCGAGAAGGATGCGAATAAAATAAATAATACAAATTTCCGGGTCCAAATGAGGGTCGAACCCAGGCCGTCTGCGTGACAAACAGGTGTTCTACCACACAGCAACGCTTCTGCTTGGGATTACATATAAAATAACTTCTTCTGGTTGGAAATGCAGTGAAAATACCTTTCATGCTTTACAAACACACGCGTCCTGTATACAGGCGTCACAACACAACATGTAATATCGCAGTAATATTGCGTGGTACAAGCGTAAATTGCCATCAAGCGTCAGAAGATGTGAATATCATAACGACATTGTGGTTCCAAGCCGTTCACCCATTACAAAAGGCACAGACGTTACTGCGCGTATTCCCTTAAGACACGTAGTGGATGTATAGCAAGTTCGAAAACATTTCCCACATTTCCCGCGCATAATTGCTCGTGGTTTAAAGTATGCTACCCATTACATAGTATGCACTAAGTGATTGAAGTACGCACTGGGGACAGGATATCGCTATCGCGTTCAAATCTTAAGGGCGAAGCTTAAAGGTCCCCCCAATTTCGTTGGGCCAGTTGGTGCATCGTTACTTGAGAGACGTGGCGCAAAGTTGGAAACGAGAAGAAACAAGAAGAGAAACATTGCCGTTCTTTCTGTCTCTTCTTGTTTATTCGCGATTCTAACTTAGCGCCGCGTCTTTCAAGTAAAAATTCCCTGTATTAGATTTTCCCCAAATGTTCTTGAATGTAATATCACTGTAAAAGTATAATCAACGTTCAGCGGTACATTTAATTACGTTTTGAAGTTCCGACGCACGCCGTGGAACTGCAGCGCCGGTGCCGCTCCGATGCCCACAGACGGGCGAGGGCGGCCCTAGCGGCTGCTCCTGTCCGTCTACCAAACTTTCGCGGATGCTTTATGCCCAGTGAAAGTATCGAATGACTGCTAATATCGTTAAACGCCTGATGTGACGTTGTTTGGGCTAAGGTGAAATAAAACAACACCAAGGAAAGGCTGCCGACTCAGTATACGTCAAAATAGATTAAGAGAGAAGCCTACTAAGCCACGCTTCGAAGTTGTATATATATATATATATATATATATATATATATATATATATATATATGCTCCGCTTGACATCTGGTCGCTTCACCTCTGCCAGTTCGCTAATAAACGTGTCACAGGCTCACCGCTAAACGCATCCTATCAAGTGGTGGAGAGTGCTGGTTTCCTTTCCCATCCTGGAACTCCGCAACCGGACTCTACCTTCGCCATCAACGATGCCCACCGACGTCGCACAGCAGACTGCTCCCACCTCCCCACCTGGCCGCTGTCCCAGCGTCTCAAGAGAGCGAGACCCAGTCATCTTCAGCGGTACCGATGAGCAGGATGTCGAGGACTGGCTCTCTTCGTACGAACGAGTAAGGGTTAATAACAGGTGGGACGATACCGACAAACTTGGCCGCGTCCACTTTTACCTCAGAGGAGTAGCGGAACTCTGTTCAACAACCACGAAGGCGAGATTATCAATTGGGCCACTTTCAAAACTACCTTCGCGGACGTATTTGGCCGACCGACAGTGCGCAAGCTCCGCGCAGAACAGCGCTTGCGTGATCGCGCCCAGCTGTCTGGCGAATGTTTCACATCATATATCGAGGATGTCGTAGGCCTCTGCCGTCGCTTCAAGCCTGACATGTCCGAAACCGACAAGGTCAAACATATAATGAAGGGCATCCAGGACGATGCGTTCCACATGCTGGTGGTGAAAAACCCGCAAACAGTTGTAGACGTCATTCAGCACTGCCAAAGCTACGACGAGTCGCGAAAGCAGCGCGTTTCAACTCGACGCCCTGCTTTCGACACGACCAGCACGTCAGCACTGACTGTGAGCGCCATTTCTTCGGAAACGGCGGTGTTGACGCAGCAAATCCAGCAATTCATCCGAGAGGAAGTGGCCCGCCAGTTGTCTCTTGCGCCTTTCCTCCCAAGTAATACTCATGGGCTCACCTCGTCGCTGCGACAAACCATCGAAGAGCAAGTCTCCGAGGCACTTCCGTCCACGTACCAGCCACAGCCTGTGTCCGCTCCGCTGACCTACGCTGACGTCGCGCGAAGGCAGGCACATGCGCTGCTACACGTCGCCGACTCTGCTCAGCAAACGCACGCCCTCTACGCAACGCACGCGCCGGCAGCCCCGCCCGTTCCCCTCTATCGCCGCCCTTCAACGCTTCCCAGTAACCCTTGGCGCACATCGGATAACATACCCATCTGTTACTACTGCTGTCTACCCGGCCATGTCGAGAGGTTCTGTCGCCGGCGCGTCCCTCGTCCAGCTACCGTTGATGAAAGCTACAGCTACGCCCGCACAGAACCACCACAGACGATGCCTCCTCATGCTACTTCGGACAGCCCTTCGTCGAGCCGCCGCGCCTTCGACCCACGTCGATCGCCCTCCCCGCGCCGACGTTCGCTTTCGCCGATGCTTCGTTGTGCACCACCTGCCCAAACGGAAAACTGACCATCGCAGTTCCGGAGGCAAGAACTGCGCCGCTGTCGAACTCTACAAGGCCTCGTTCTCTACCTACTAATGAAATAACTGTGTTCATTGAAGGTGTTGCCGTTCAAGCATTAGTCGATACTGGAGCTGCTGTGTCTGTATTGAGTGAAACAATGTGCCGCAAGTTAAAAAAAAGTTACGATTCCGCTTTCTGGCGTCTCCCTGCGTACAGCATCCGCGCATCACGTAAGCCCTTCTATGACGTGCACGGCTCGGCTACTCATACAGGACGTTCTGTACGTGGTCGAATTCGTCGTCTTTGCACAGTGTTCGCACGACGTCATATTGGGCTGGGACTTCCTTTCCACACATCAGGCCGTTGTTGATTGTGCCCGTGCCGAACTAGAATTGTCAGCGATCTCCGACGACGATTCTCACAAGTCTTCTTTTTCTCGTGTCGTCGTCGCCACGGACACTGACATCCCACCTATGTCTTCTGTTCTTGTACCGATCTCCTGCGACCATGCCCCTTTTTCAAACGCCTTGTTTACGCCGTCAGAAGACCTTGCTTCTCGAAAGAACTTCCTTCTACCTTTTTGCTCTTCTCACGATCGAAAACTCTTGCGCGGCCATTTATTCCACGAATCTGCTTCCAGTACCCGCCACGTTATTCCGCGGCGAATGTCTAGGCCGACTTGAGGACATCGATTGTGTTTGCGCCAGTCAACTGCCCGATAGCGCCACAAGCCTTCAGATCGCCAGCGTTACTCCCGTTCCCACGTCCACCACATTTTCCCAAGACGCCTTCCTTCCATCAATTGATTCGGACCTTCCTGCTGCTCAACGGAACCTACTCTTGACCCTTCTCGACCACTTCTGGACGTCTTTTGACTACAGGCGAACCAATTTGGGCCGAACATCTGCAATCGTTCATCGTATTGACACCGGCACCCATGCACCATTGTGTCAGCGTCCATACCGGGTCTCTCACGCTGAACGCCGAGTTATTGATGACAAGGTGACCCATATGCTCAATCATGGCGTCATACAGCCGTCCAACAGTCCGTGGGCCTCTCCGGTGGTACTCGTCAAAAAGAAGGACGGTAGCATCCGATTCTGTGTTTACTACAGGCGCCTTAACAAGATCACGCGCAAAGATGTTTATCCGCTCCCCAGAATCGACGACGCTCTCGACTGTTTGCAAGGGGCAGAGTTCTTTTCCTCGCTGGATCTTCGATCGGGGTACTGGCAGGTACCCATGGACGAAGCTGACCGCCCCAAGACTGCGTTTGTAACCCCGGATGGCTTGTACGAGTTCAACGTGATGCCGTTCGGCCTTTGCAACGCCCCTGCCACCTTCGAGCGTCTGATGGACAACATACTTCGAGGCCTCAAGTGGCAGACGTGTCTTTGCTATCTGGACGACGTCGTCGTTTTTTCAAAAGATTTCGACACCCATCTTCTGCGCCTCGCAAGTGTCCTGGAATGCCTCACACATGCTGGGCTGCAACTGAACTTGAAGAAGTGTCATTTTGCTGCCCGGAAGCTCACCATCTTAGGGCCTGTTGTCAGCAAGGACGGTGTCCTACCCGCCCCCTGCGAAACTCCGCGCCGTCGCTGAGTTTCCCAAACCATCGACACTAAAAAGAACTCCGGAGCTTTACAGGCCTATGTGCGTATTTTCGTCGATTCGTCCGTAATTCGCATCCGTAATGGCCCCTCTAACACGCCTACTTGCTGACAGCCAAGGTATTTCGGAGTGGTCTTCCGCTTGCGACGACGCATTCGCGAAACTGCGTCATCTGCTGACATCTCCACCGATTTTCCGTCACTTCGACCCAGGTGCCTCTACCGAAATCCACACGGACGCTAGTGGAGTCGGCCTTGGCGCTATTCTTGCTCAACGCAAGTCTGGCTTCGACGAGTACGTCGTTTCTTATGCCAGTCGCACTCTTACCAGAGCTGAAGAGAATTATTCAGTCACAGAAAAAGAATGTCTGGCCATC
>JALIZH010028984.1:0-22512 GCA_030522465.1 Rhipicephalus appendiculatus | reverse complement strand
AAGTGTAATGGGAAGGCGTCGTAGAAAGAGCATTGAGTAACGTCCCATGATCGTTAGTCACTATGGGTTTTCGTGAGCGTGGTGAACTAAAGGTAGTAAAAGGAGTGCATTATCATGACGGGCCGGGTATGAATGCAGGGAACAAAGGGAAAGCGGGTCGATGTTAATGAATTCTAATGCGGAGCATGACGATTCGGGAAGCTTCTACGTGAACGTTGGAAGCACAATGCCCTAGTGACTTCCATCGGGTAACATGGTCCCTGTTGTATGGCATGCAGCGTCTTCACTTGCCTCGCCTTTAGTTGCACCACTCGATATATTGTTTGAGAAGAAAAAGACTGCTCTTTGTGTGTTTTGCGTGTATGCTTTTTTGAATGCCTTCATGCATATGGGCAGGCTACGTCACATCAAGGTGGTTTGGGTGACTGTTGTACTTGAGAGTTACGAAACCCAGGTAAAGTGCTAAGAATGTGCGTCCTCAAGACTTCAGAAAATTCGAAAAAAAAGGGATCTTGAAGAAGGGAGGGTTAATACCGGAGGTTACTGCGTGGGAGTGGCAAGAATCGGGTTTGCGGCGTTGGCACACTGCTCAAGATTGAGTGTACTTTTTGCACAAATTTGTACACGCCGCAATCATAAAACACGAAATGCGTCCAGTGTGGGCGCACTGTGAACCGGCATGGAGAGCAGTACATGTGCTAGCGTGGAGTTGCCTGTGTATGAAAAATAGCCATTTGTGGCCGTCAGATTGGTAGTTGCGGCGATAAAAGATACCATCACGCATGGAGAAGTGAGAGGCTTGTCGGCGTAGCTCTCAAGACGGTGGGCGTCCGAGCGCATCGCAGACGTAATCGGTCAGACGCAATCCACAAATCTTTGTGTTGCTCCAAAGCCATGTCGACGGATCTCAATGGTGAAAATAAGACTAGAAGATAGACATTCTCCCTGTCAGTGGGAACAGGCGATCGCGAACGAGCGTCGGCATGCTTCTGGCCTGAGCGGTAGATAACGCTGATGTCGTACTCTTGCAGCCGCAGAGTGCATCGTGCCAAGCGACCGGATGGATCTTTGAGGGCGGCTAACCAGCAAACGGCATGATGATCGGTAACGACATGGAAGGATCGACCGTACAGTTAAGGCTGAAATTTTTTAAGGACCCATGTGATCATTAGGCATTTTTTTTCTTTTGCTGAATAATTTACTTCAACTCTTGTGAGTGCGTGACTCACGTATGCAACGACATACGTTTGGTAGCCGGGCTTTCGGTGGGCAAGGACTGCGCCAAGAGTGATACCGCTAGCATCCGTGTGGATTTCTGTAGGAGTACTTGGATCTAAATGGCGCTGTATCTATGGTGTTGTGAGTAGATGACGTATTGTCGCAAACGCATGATCGCAAGCCGCGGACCATGCGCATAGATTGGGATCTCCCTTAAGATCATCTGTCATAGGTGCCATAATAGCGGCGAAATTGCGATTGAATCGGTGGGAGCGGGAGGCGAAGACGAAGGAAACTACGCAACTCTTTTAAACACGCAGGCCTCGGGAACCCTAGCAGCACGTATCTTAGGGGGTTCAGGAACTACGACATCCCACGACACGAAGTATAAGAGAATCGTGAGCTTGTGGGCCCTAATGTGACATTTATTTAATTTCACTTGGAGGCTAGCTTCAGTGAGGCATAGTAAAGGGTTCTTCAAGCGACGAAGGTGCGTAGGGAAGTTTGGCGCAAGTACCACCACATCATCCAAACATGTGTTCCATTTGAGGCCTCGTAGAACAGTGTCCATCATGCGCTCAAAAGTCGCGGGCGTATTGCAAAGGCCGAATGACATCACATTAAATTCGTATAAGCCGTCCGGTGGGATAAATGCAATTGTTGGCCTATCATCTGCATCCATAGATACTTGCCAATAACTAGAGCGTAGATTGAGGGAGCAAAAGAACTCTGCACCTTGTAAAGAGTAAGGGGCGTCGTCGATCCGGGGCAAAGGATAAACATCCTTTTGTTTTATCTTGTTTAGACGACGATAATCTGCACAAAAGTATATTGTGTCATCTTTCTTTTTAACTAAAACAACTGGTGATGCCCACGGAACGTTTGACAGTTGAACGACGCCGTGATTTTGTAGGTCACCTACCTGATCATCAATTACGCAGCGTTCAGTCGACGATACATGGTACGGTCGCTGCCGCAGTGGTGGGTGACTGATTACCTGTGTCGATCCAGTGGCATACAGACGATATTCGACCTAGAGAAGTGCTGTGGCTGTTGAAAACTGGGCGAAATTTGTCAAAAAGGCGTTGTTGCGAATTTATAGCGTCCTCGGTGACATAGTTGAAAATGTCGCCAGGCGATTTGTCAGTCAGGGGGACTACAGAAGAGGGCGTTGACCTTTGATGAACTATCAGCAACGTCCAACGTAGTGATGGTTTTGTATGGTTCCATTGTGCCGACACATTCACCTCGAAGCAACATAATCAGCAATGGGAATGAATTGCCCACAGGTACGTCGGTCGAATCACCTTGAACGGTAAGCAGAGCAGTTGGGAGTGGTGCGTGGTGGCGATGAACGAAAACAAGGGAAGGCGTGAAGAGTGCGGTGGTGTCGGAGGCAGTTCAATGCGATACAGGTGCCATGAAAGTAGCGTGCCCAGCCATCTGGGTGTCGTCAGCGATACTTAACTTCATAAAGGAAAGGGGACCATCAGCAAGCAGAGCTTTGTGAAGTGAAGAGAAGGCGACTTCTGCACAGGCTTAATAAATGACGGCTTGGTGACGGGATAGAAAATTCCTATCTAAAACAATCTCCTGAGAACAGTACGCAAGTGCGATGAACGCGACTGTGTAGGATGGCCCTTGAATTAGTAGTCTGGCAGCACACGCCGGCATGGGCTGGACGGGCTGTGCTATGGCAGCGTGATGAAACGGACCAAAGAAGGCAGTCGTCACACTTCGGATTGAGCGGCACAGTTTTTCGGCGATGACAGATGTTGCGGCACCCGTATCGATGAGAGCAAGAACAGATACACCTTCAAGAACAGCATTAATGCCATTTGGCAGCGAAAACAAGAGGGTTTGCAAGTTGCGACGATAACGCAATTGAGGCCTGGGGAACTGCGCCATTTAGTTTTCCGTGTCGGTGGCACAGGAACGTCGACGCATTGGAGAAAGCGAGCGACGACGGGGAGAACGAGAACCGCGCTTAGGAGCTGGTCGAAGGCTTGGTCGCGTGAGTCGCATCTCGCAGTCTGAAGCGTAGGGGACCGTGTGGTCGTACTCAGGCGCGCATGGGTTGTCACGTGAATGCAGTAGTCGGCAGCGGCACAGGCGTGCGACGTGATCGAGTAGACACTACAAAATTGGATTGGCTGCTTCTCGACTGTGCCCCAGGGATTCGCGACTCGGTGGACAGTAGGTTGTGGCAACGTGGTGGCGTAAGCAGGAGCAGACAACGTAGGCGGCGCGGAACATCTAAGGTCATGGCCGTGCTGCTGCTTCGGCGTACGCCAAGGGTGCGGTGACTGGTGGCGCATGCTCTGGTGGAAGGACCTCAGACACTTGGTCTTCTGTGATGTGTTATAGTGCCGGACTGAGCGGCGTACTTTGCTCCGGCAGGCCGAAGATGTGCAAGAGCTAGCGAGCAACTTCTTCACGCTCAAAAGCTTTGATTTGCGAGAGAAGGGCGGCATCTTGCGAAGCGGTTAAACCGGACAACGAATATTGATGTGGGACAGGGCGGCGCGTGACGAGGCATTGTCGGCGGAGCTCGTCTTAATTTTTTCACGGCTCTGAAACTTGGGCTACATTTCCCGGCATCTTCAAATCAGCATCTGAAATGCCGCCTTGTTGATGCCCTTCAAGATATGCTTGATTCTGTCAGCGTCAGCAATAGTCGCATCGATGTGTTTGCACCCGTCGACGACGTCCTCAATATAACTGGTAAAGTTGTCGCCGAGTTGTTGAGATCGCGATTGCAGGCGCTGTTCCGCGCGAACCTTTGAAACAGCAGGACGGCCGAAGTCTTCGCTGAACTTAGCCTTGAACTATGTCCAGGTTGCAACGTCGGTTGGTTGGTTCCGAAGCCACAAGTGAGCCATGCCGGTTAGCTAAATACCAGTCACACGATAACTACCTTGAAGACTACGCTTAAACAGATTGCCAGAATGATCCTTCGCATCACCTATCATAAAAAAGGCATGAAAGAAAAGGATACCCTCCGGCTTCTCCAGGCCTTGGCTCTGAGCAGAGTGACGTATGGCCTTCCGTACCACTCGCTGGACAGAAGCGAGGAGAGCCAGGTGGATGCCCTCATTAGAAGCGCTTTTAAGGCAGCCCTCGGTCTACCCATCAGCAGACCCACCCAGCGGCTCCTAGATCTCAGTATACATAACTCTTATGCTGAGCTCAGTGCGGCGGTCCTCATCTCTCAGAGGAATCGTCTAAGTGCAACTTCAGCAGGCAGGGCAAAACTCACTAGGATAGGGGGTCTCGCCCAACCCCAGCACATTGATGAGGAGCTGGTCGACTTAGCTCAAGTGGTCCGCAGGCAGATCTCGGTCGCACCAGTGCCCAAAAATATGCATCACGATTTTCACGCTGAGCGACGTAATGTGAGAGTAAACTGGCTCCGAAAGCATTTCACGTCAGCTTCTGACGTCGCGTACGTTAATGCGGCCAGTTACGATTGGCAGAGGCACATAATTACTGTGGTCGACAACAACATGACACTGCTGACTAGTGCCTCCATGCGCGCGACCTCGGCCACAAAGGCGGAGACAACGGCCATAGCCTTAGCTGTAAATTTTCAGGAGCGTAAAGGAGAACCATCAGTTCTTCTATCCGACTCCCAGGAGCCCTGTCGGCTCTTTTTAACAGGCCGCCTTCCGGCAATGGCACTGAGGCTGCTAGGACCCAAACTCGCTCGCCACCATCGGTTGATCTGGTGCCCGGGACACACAGGGCTCGAAGGCAACGAAAGGGCGGACGCTCTAGCTCGCGCATTTTGTAACCGAGCGGAGAATCGCTCTCTTTCGTTGACCGCACCAATTCTACCTGGGGAGATTCTGGCGCACCAGTGCTTCACCCGACAAAAATGTGGAACACCTCACAGATCCCTTAATGGGGAAGACGCCGCCGACCTTCGAAAAATTCAGACGGACGTATTTCCGCATCTATTGAAACTACACGCGATACATCAGACCCGGCCGTGTGTACGTGGTGCGGCGGTAGGCCGACTCTCTACCACATCTCGTGGGGGGTGCGATCGCAAGCCAAGCGACTTAGCCAATTTTCTCGGCAAACCTTTAATACCTAGTATGGAGCAGTGGGAGGCACAACTCGCCAGCTCGGACCCGGGAGTACAGCCCGCGCTCCTGGATCAAGCCCGGCGGGCGGCTAAGGCCAGTGGAGCCCTGGACGGAGAGACCCAACCATAGAAGCTCCAAGATCCCCCTTTCCCTTTTACCTTAAATAAAGTTCCACTCTCTTTCTCTCTCTCTCTCGGTGGCCAGGTGGCGTCCCTTTTGTTAAAGACACCCACGAGTTCATAGATAGATAGGAAGTCGTCGACGTCGTGGTCATCAGTGACGCTGGATATTGGACAGCCCTACTGAAGGGCAGCGCCGGAGCATGCGGTGGCCTGTGGAGCAGGAATAGCCGAGATCGTATTATATGCGGCGGTCATGGTGACAGGCAGAGTCAGGCTGCGCAACTCCAGGAAGTTTAGGAGACCTAGCAACCTCCAGCAATTATGACAAAGAACGGAGACACGGCCTCGAGAAGAGAAACTGTAATATGAAACTGTAATTGTAGGCCTAGCCAGCGCGAGCAGCAGCAACGTCCAGCACGAGCCTCTCTTGCATAGTGCAAACAGTCCCACTGTGGAGCTCATCAGGATGCATTTGATATCCATTACAAGGCTATTATTATTAATATTAATAATATTAATGCTTATGCGTCGGCTATTATTAATGTTAATAATATTATTAATATTATTAACATTAATATTAGCCAACGCATAAGTATAAGCTCTCTCGCGAAGCGCCCCGCTGTTGGAGGCAGTGTGTTACTCCTGGTCCTTCCCCCTGATAACCCCTAAGCAAACTTTCTCCCCTCCCTCTCTCTCTCATTTTCTTCCCCTCTCACTTGGTGTGTATATAAGCACGGGAATAAAAACGAAAATTTTGTCTTCATAAAGGTCAGGCTCTGACCGAAACGTCGACGAAATAAATGAAGTTTTCTTGCAGTGCCACCTCTCATATATATATATATATATATATATATATATATATATATATATATATATATATATATATATATATATATATATAGTCCCTTTTTTGAATCACAAGAAATACCGGGTTGAAGAGTGAGGCACACAAGAATGTCCTGCTTAATGGGACCTTTTCCTTGTGCATTTTTCCTTTTTGCAGGAAAAAACCAGTTAGGAAGACATGTTGCGGGTTTAAAAGAGTCGTCCACATGATGCACACTAAGGCTCGCTTGAGACATACTCATTTCCTTGAAGCAAACTGTTCCTGAGCATGCAACATCGTGAACACCGTAGCATAATAAGTTCTCCGAGTCTGCGATGAACTACCAACGACGTGATCAGAGTTACAGATGATAAAGTAAGAGAAACGTAGCAATCAATACGAGTATTCGCTATCACTTTAGTTGAGTTGTTCTCGTCAGAGCTCAAATGACATCGGTAGAAGGTATTTTTCGAGGACTACGTTTCTTGAATAACGATAGTTGCACGGTGCGTTATCTATAGTGGAAGTTGAAGCTAAACCGTTTCTTATGCCGAACGTAAATTTTTGGGCGCGTTATTGAATTATGTTTCGTCGATGTGCTCTACAAGGCTCGCGCGTCCATTGGAAAGCTGCTCACGTATCACTTATCTGTGCAAGGTGCACTGTAGAATAAAGGTAGGAATTTCACTGTCTTGCACTATCGGCAACAAAGAAATCTGACATTTGCGTAAAATGAAAGTCAAGGAAAAGCATGCAATGGAAGGGAAATATTCCCTTTCTTTCTGCTTTTAGTTTGTAGAGCTGCGGTAAATTTAGCAAATAAAAAAAATCACGCCATATCCACGAAGTGAGTGATGATGAGTGGGCGAAGCTCGATCGTTTTCATCCATGGCAGAAAGAGAATGTGTGGTCTGGAACGCGCTTATATTTCATGGTCATCATCGTCATCGTTATCACGTGTAGTGGGTACAATCCACTATACTGAAACGCGCTTATACTTCATCGTTATCACGTGTAGTGGGTACATTCCACTATACTGCGTCATCGTCATCTTTATCACGTGGAGTGGGTACATTCCACTACACGTGGCTACCTACCTACCGACCTACCTACCTACTACTACTACTACTACGAATACAGAAGAGGGACAGACCCACACCCTAAGGAGCTTCGCCCCTAAAAAAGAAAGGTTTACAAGCTGTAGAACCTGACTTTTGATTGTTTCCACAGAAGAGACTCTATATTGAGGCCAGAGATACATATGAGAGGCTCGGCTTCTGCAGCCTCTTTTTTTTAAAACCGTGCATCTTTATTCATCAAATACATCCACCATATTTAACGCAGAAGTTCGGGCTATTTGATGGTACCTGAATTTGTACGTCTTACCAAGTGAAAAGGAACATTCACACAACAATGAGCTGGAAAAGAGGCTCCCGTCCTCTTTATACGTGTCACGTATAAAACTGTAGCCGGTGAACGAAGAAGAGAATGGTGTAGTGTCTGAGAAACGAGGTACGGGACAAAATAAAGGAGTATCAAGAAGAAGCAGCAGCAGCGGGAGGTGAAGAGCGGGCTTGGCTGAGGTGTGCGGGAAGCAAGGCAGCCGCTTCTGCAGCAACGTCCTGGACGCGTGCATGCTGATCTGGGCATCCCGGTTCAGACCACGTGGCCGTCAACCTTCTGCACCCATATCTACGGGGGCAGCCACACGTTCGTTTCAGTCGCTCTGTGCGCTGCAGACTGCGTCCAGTGTCACGCCGGTCTTGCGAAGAAGCTCTGTCATCGCCACGAAAGCCAACAGCTACGCTGCGTCGGCACCGGTGACCGATTACTATATCGGGGAAACGGCCGCCACAAAGACAGTGCACGCTTAGGGAAACATGACTGCGATGGGTTCAGCGGTTTGGTTACCTGGTCCCTGCCTTTCAGCGGACAGTAGGCCTTGGATCCTGGCGGCGTTTGCAGCCTGCTGAAGAGCCCATAGTCGCGCATCCGGATACGAACTAAGCAGTGCGGCCTCGCACGGCTCTTCACCAACTTTTTGGCAGTCATGTCGAAACACCTGAGAGCAAGTCCACATAATGTGTCTCAGATACCCTAGTTCCCCGCATAACTGGCTTTTGCCATCGTATTGGCCTGGGAAATAAATCCAGTAGGCCACCGGATTCGGATAGCTATTCGCTTGGAGAAGGCGCCAGACCACCGTCTGCGGCTTATTGAGTCTCGGGTGGGCATGGGGGTTATTGCGAACTCTCCGACTTATAGAACTTCGTGATTTCATTGTAACTCATCAGGCGCTCCTCTCTCGTCTCTGGCTGCGGCTGCTGGCTGGCTCGGTGAGTGAGTTCTCGAGACACTGTGTGAGCCTCCGCATTCTAAGGGATAGAGCCGATATGCAAGTGTCAAGACTATCACTTGTGGCCTATAAATGCGAAGCATTTCTTAGCGAACCACACTCACTTGTAGCGTTTCTATCTATCTATCTATCTATCTATCTATCTATCTATCTATCTATCTATCTATCTATCTATCTATCTATCTATCTATCTATCTATCTATCTATCTATCTATCTATCTATCTATCTATCTATCTATCTATCTATCTATCTATCTATCTATCTATCTATCTATCTATCTATCTATCTATCTATCTATCTAGACACCCAGGTCTGCGTGCTGTTGTGGTCACCTCCTTAGCTTGGTGGAGACCAAATTTGGTATGGAAGGATTAGAGAGTTTTACAAATACGACTTTTAGGCCATGACATGAATAACGTGAAAATCCTGTCGTGTACGTCATCCCACCCTTTGCACCAGACACGTGTGGCAAATACCCGTAACAAATGGTCGTGGTATTCGGGTATGTGTCACAGGTGATTGAGAGTTTATATCTACCCAAGAACCGCGAGAACAGATATTAGTAATTTAAATACAAGAGCGCTAAGAAATACCGAGATCGGCAGTGTTGCCCAGATAAATGCAAAGAATAAAGGTTAGGATGCCAGCAGGAATCAAACCAAAGCGTTTTGTGTGGCAGTAAGGTATTCTGCCTCCATAAAGTCCTCCATAAAGAAAGCGACAGAATCCCAGTAAAGAAGGGCGTACGGCAGGGAGACACGATCTCTCCAATGCTATCCACCGCGTGTCTACAGGAGGTTTTCAGGGCCCTAGATTGGGAAGAGTTAGGGATAAGAGTTAATGGAGAGTATCTCAGTAACCTGCGATTCGCTGATGACATTGCATTGATAAGTAACGCGGGAGACGAATTACAGCTTATGATTACTGAAATGGATACAGAAAGTAGAAGAGTAGGTCTCAAAATTAATATGCATAAAACTAAAGTAATGTGGAACAATCTTGGCAGAGAACAGCGCTTTGCGATAGGTGGTGAGACACTGGAAGTTGTAAAGGAGTACGTCTACTTAGGACAGGTAGTAACCGCGGAGCCGAACCATGAGAGTGAAATAACTAGAAGAATAAGGATGGGATGGGGCTCATTCGGCAAGCATTATCAAATCATGAATGGTAGTCTACCACTATCCCTCAAGAGGAAGGTATATAACAGCTGCATCTTACCGGTACTTACCTACGGAGCAGAAATCTGGAGACTTACAAAGAGGGCTCAACTTAAACTGAGGACGACGCAGCGAGCGATGGAAAGGAAAATGATAGGTGTAACCTTAAGAGACAGGAAGAGAGCAGAGTGGGTCAGGGAACAAACGGGGGTTAAGGATATCATAGTTGAAATCAAGAAGAAGAAATGGATATGGGCCGGGCACGTAGCACGTCGGCAGGACAACCGATGGTCATTAAGGGTAACTGACTGGATTCCAAGAGATGGCAAACGTGTGAGGGGGGAGACAGAAAATTAGGTGGGTAGATGATATTAAGAAGTTTGCAGGGATAACGTGGCAGCAGAAAGCACAGGACCGGGTTGATTGGCGAAACATGGGAGAGGCCTTTGCCCTGCAGTGGGCGTAGAGAGGCTGATGATGATGATGAAGGTATTCTGCCACAGAGCCACGCCTGTTCTTGAAACTGCTTTGGAAAAAGACCCTATCAAGTGTAATGCCGGTGCGACGACAATTGCGTTTCCAATGCTGGCTATCTAATTTTATAACGAGGCAATATACATTACGTGTGTACTCCTATGATGTAGGCGTCACGTCGGGTCAACGTCAGTGGTGGTTTCCAGTGTTCGCTCCTCTTTTATAGCAGTTTAATAAACATTACACTTGTATTGGTATCATTGAGCAAGCTATATTCAAGTGTTGTTTGATCCCGGAGGAATAAGCTTACAAAGTTAGGTATGATATTCCCGTCATCTTACCGTAAAGGGCACTTCGTTTTGATATTATACCCTTGTTACACAGGAATATTAAACAGCGGTAAACGTAACCGCGGTTCGCATATGCTACACGGTACGCGAAACCGCGGTTATGCTGCTAACCGCGGTTGTAGGAACAGAGCTTGGCAACCTCGGTTTGGAGGTTAACCGAGAAAATGGCGGCGTCCATGGAGGTGGCGTTAGCCGCCTTAACCGAAGACGCTTTTGCGCTGTGTAAGACCGGCGAACCGTTGTTAGCGCTAACCGCGGTTCGACGCGGTTAACCGTGGTTGGTCGTAACCGCGGTTCGCTTGCCTGTGTAAGAAGGGTATAACTGACGCCTGCGCTCCAACGTGACTGCTGATGTTACGTCAGACCTTAAGTTACCCTTTAAACGCCAGTGTAGTCAATTCACCTGGCAAGCCCACAATGTGCACAAAACACGTCAATCCACCTTGTAACGCTTGTCTAAACACCAAAAAATGCGTCATAGACAATTACTCACCGTCTGCGTCACACGAAAACGATTCCCATAAGCCGTGGGATCCGCGGAATTTTGGTTTTTGAGCTTGGTTAAAATTTTAAACGCCTCCGGCAAGATTCGCCTTCTGAGGAAATTTCGCGCCGCTGTGTTTAAGTCACTAATTATGTGCCTGGCCGACGTTGAATCTATTGCGAATGCAATCGCTGATTCTTTTGCAGTTCCTGCGCTATGCGTTCGTAGTGAGTCGCTGATTTCTATGCTCCTCTGTATTTACGACTGCTACAGTCATTCTTCATGCATGTAGATATATCGCGCCGCCAACGTAGACCATGTCCTTTATGTTTGCTTATCAGTTCTGTGGATGGTCAGAACTTCCCAGTTTTCGTTTCTTTTGAACAGTGGCTAAGTGATATTCAGAACAGGCGTTAATTCTTGCAATTTTATAACTATTCTTGCATGTGTACATAGGGTTGCAGTGTTTTGACTGTTTTGTTGTGTGTTCGATTTTCAGTTCTTCTTAGATAAATGGCTTGTGTTGTTGAGATGTGTCCTGTCTGTCTCTAGACTGCGGGAATTCATGACAATACGTGGCTATTCCTTGTGTCATTGTTCATTTGCGTCTGTTAAGATGTATAATTAACTCCACCACAATGATGCACTTTTTTATGCTTTATATTATACTTACGGCCTTTTAATTTGACGGCGACAAGTATGATAGAAAAGTGGGCGAATTTGCTCCTTGTGGCTGCAGACTTCAATATTGATTCATATTCACTAGAGGTCTTCGCAACCACGCATTTCGACAGAATGAAATCGAATCTAGGTAGCGGTGCTTCTTGTGCAGTCATCGCCATTAGTATGATAAACTATGTCCCGTTCCTTATCAACCGTTCTCACATACCTGACGCTTCCTGGTATGGTGAAATCGTTGGAAAAATGAGCGCCGTTCTTTGGTCGTCGTTAAGGTTGCATGACGGAACTGCCTAGGTATTCAGTTACGACAGAGGAATCAGGTGCATTACATAGGCTGTATTACGCGGTGGTTCTCACCTGAATAATATGCAGTCCGCTCGGCTGTAATATGCGCGAAATCCCCGAGAAGAGGCATGGGGCAGTTGGTGAGAAGAGCCCGTAATAAGGGGGACACGTTGCCTCATGCATAATGCACGAAGTTTACGGCCCCAACCACTTGGATGCAGCACTTCCCTAAGACCCAGCCTTCTCGCAAACAGCCGAGTGCATATTGGTGCCACGCCCAGGGAACAAGAAGGAATGTGGAGGTGCCCGACGGTGTTGAGCAACTGATAAGCACAGGGTATAGTCAGGTGTTGGTAAGAAGGTGAAATTTACTACAGATACAAGTCGCTAACCAAACCTAAGTAATTAAATAAACGAAGTTCATGAGCTAGGCGTATTTTATATTTTAAGTCTTAATCAATTTCCTCCGAAAGATCTCGATTCGAAAACAAGTTTTCCACTCTGTACACATAGCCCACTCAACTGAACTTGGCCATTTTGTACTGTGTTGATTGATAACAATAATTGAACTTTTTTACAATATGCGGGCCCTGCATTTCTGCCTAAAGTAACGGTACCGCCGACTTCAGAGAGTTGTGAGCTACGCTTTTTTCCCGATATTTCCACGTGATATCTTTATGATTATCAGATATTGTACATATGTTATTCGTAGTAGTGCTGATTACAGCATTTTGTATTTACCCATACAACCCATATGTATTTACCCGGCGTATTTACCTGTACAACTGGCATTACCTTATACGAACCTTCTTTTTTTTTACTCTACAATGTAGTTCACTTGGTCACGCAAGACTTTATATCCCGAAAGCCTAATCTACAACGTCAGCACACATGCGGATACCTCCTGACAGGCTGAGCATGACTGGCATTCACCCAAAATTATTAACAATCTTACAACGCCATTCTATAGACATGAAAAGAGCAGCTCAATTGCGAATAATATGAAATAGAAGGTCTTCACAAAGAAAACCAAACTGCTTGTGACAAAGACAAAATAGCAAAAGAGAACAGAACAAGAAGCCTTGCGTTGTGTTGTTTTCTCCCCTTCTGTCATTGTTAGCACACTTTATAACTCTTATAATTATGACTCCTTACCAACTAGCTAAATTTTCTGTCGTTGTAAAACTAATCAATGACTGATTTATTTTTGATGGTGAAGGACTTAGATGCTTTATCAAACGCAAACAGTGATCGACAGCGTCGGTTTTTAGACAAATGCAAAAGGGTTTTTTCTGGCTTGTCCATGCTTCCGGAACGGCTTACATAATACAGTGCGTAGCATAAGCAGTTACAGCGGCGACAGTAAAACTGGCGCTTGTTTTCAATACTAAGCAGTCTTTCGTTTGGTGCGCAGGGAAAAGTGCGTGTCCGTATGTGAATGTGTGTGTTGCAGCGTGAGACGGTAATGAAAAGCAGTCGTCCCCGCAAGAAAGTAAGCCTCTAAAGCAGAGGCAGTAAGTGACCACTAAATACCGACCAGTGTTGTCCAAATGTTGCCATGCGTCGATTTTGGACTACCCAAGCGGAAGTGCTTACATAATACAGTGCGTAGCGTAGATGCTTGTTTTTCTACTTGTGCTGGCTAACAATGACTAATGTCGGCCGGTGTTGGCTATACGGTGGCTAATGAATGGCTAATTTCTGCTAGAAGTAGGCCAAATATTGAATACTGTCGGTTAGTATAAAAAATTCCCCCATCTCCCGCTAAAAGGAACCATGTGTGGATGCGAAGCAGCGGGGAGATAATTAGCTTGAGCGGAAGGAACGGCGCCGCTCTCATTTCACGGCAGCGGTCCGGGCGCTCATCCCGGCGCTGCACAGGAGAGAGAATGAGGCGCGCGCGCTCCGTCATTTTCATACCGCGGAACTACCGTGGCGCCCGCAGCGGAGTGTGCAGCTGTCACACCAACTGTCGAGCGCGCCGCTCCGTAGAGGATTTTCAGAGGATAGGACGGGGGGGGGACCGTGCATGAGCCTGTGGGGGGTGTGGGACGCGGGAGCTGCTCCGTAGAGTAGAGGATTCCTAGAGGAGAGAGCGGGAGAGGACGCGCATGCGCTGTGGGCGCCGCTCCGTAGAGTAGATGATTCCTAGAGTGGAGGAAGGGGGTGAGCGTAGGAGAGGATAGGGGAGGGGACGCGCATGCGCTGTGGGGGGTGTGGGACGCGGGGGGCCGCTCCGTAGAGTAGAGGATTCCTAGAGGAGAGAAAGGGGGTGAGCGAAGGAGAGAGAGGGGGAGGGGACGCGCATGCGCTGTGGTGGTGTGGGGCGCGGGAAGGACTAAGCCCCCCTTCATGCAAGCAAGATCAAGGAATGGGGTCAACCTGGGCCACAGATACCACCTGCCTAGCCATTGCTCAGCAGCCTCTCTGTGCTGTCGGCCATGACTCTGATGACAGTAGTAGTGGTTGTCGGCCTTCATATTACTACAGTGTTCTGGTTCGCATAATGGGTGCTTCCCTACTTCATGAAGGTGGCCGGACGCGGGACGGGGGACACGGGACGCGGGACGGGGGACGGGGGGACGGGGGACGGGGGGACGCGGGACGCGGGACGGGGGACGCGGGACGCGGGAGGGACGGACATAGCCCCGAGCATAAGATGCTTCGCATCTAAAAAACTTACAGTATCTCTTATGCGCCAGCCTTGGACAACTCGAAGGTGAAAGCCATCTTCTTTTTCCTTTCAGTCGATGTATTGATCTTCTCCGCCCCTGTGAAAGCTTTAGGCCCTTAACGTGATTTTCCAGTGCCTCCAAGATCGGAGGAACTGCACGATTTCTGTTGTCCTGGTTTTAGGGGCGAAGCTCCTTAGGGTGGGGGTCTGTCCCTCCTCTGTAGTAGTACTGGTAGTAGTAGTAGTAGTAGTAGTAGTAGTAGTAGGTAGCCACGTGTAGCGGAATGTACCCACTTCACGTGATAAAGATGACGATGACGGAGTATAGTGAAATGTACCCACTACACGTGATAACGGTGAAGTATAAGCGCGTTCCAGTATAGTGGAATGTACCCACTACACGTGATAAAGATGAGGATGACGCAGTATAGTGGAATGTACCCACTACACGTGATAACGATGAAGTATAAGCGCGTTCCAGTATAGTGGAATGTACCCACTACACTTGATAAAGATGAGGATGACGCATTATAGTGGAATGTACCCACTACACGTGATAACGATGAAGTATAAGCGCGTTCCAGTATAGTGCAATGTACCCACTACACGTGATAAAGATGAGGATGACGCAGTATAGTGGAATGTACCCACTACACGTGATAACGATGAAGTATAAGCGCGTTCCAGTATAGTGGAATGTACCCACTACACGTGTTAACGATGACGCTGATGACCATGAAGTATAAGTGCGTTCCAGACCACACATTCTCTTTCTGCCATGGATGAAAACGATCGAGCTTCTCCCACTCATCATCATTCACTTCGTGGATGTGGCGTGATTTTTTTTTTCAAATCGATCATATCGGCCCACTTTTGACCAAGCGACGATACACTCTTAATCAGGTCCTGGATAAATGCTGGCTATACCCAGGAAACCAGACGAAAAATGTCCGGTTTCCTGTCCATATGTAGCTCTTTACGCGGTACCTCATTAAGAGTGTAGCATGTGATGGCGTCACCGTGTGACATCAAGTGGCGTCGTGAAGACGTTGCAATTTTTTCGATATGTGACGTCCCAACGATGTCATATGGCGATGCCATCACGCGATGATTTTTTTATGTCACTCGTGTTGAAGCTGACGTTGAAGGTGAATTTTTTTGCGTTTTATGAGGCATCTATATTTATTCATGATTTATTTCTCTATTCTTACAAGCCCGAAGAAACTCAGTAAGCGATGTTACAAAGATATCACAAAAGGAATACGGCTGTAGTGCAAGTCGATAATGAAAACAAAAACAAAAAATGCAGCGCAACAAAATAACAATGCAGCAGGCTGGTCAAATTTCAACGCCACACACAGCAACAGTCTGCAGCACGTCAACCAAAATAAAGAGCAGCACTTCGTAAAAATAAAGAAAGCCTGAAAGATAAGTGATAAAACAATCTTATGACGCTGTTTTAAGCAAATGCACCTCCAGTTTGCGTCGAAACCTGTTAGGGTTACTGAGGCGACATCATCACGAATACCATTCTACATTCGGATTATTAATATAAAATGTCGGCTGGCCAAAGCAGGCGATAGTTACCATATGCTTACTATCTGACCATCCTCAGCAGACAGTTCGTGCGGCAATTGCGATAGCAATTATATGGACCCTCTCAGCGGCTTCTCCCTGCCACCGTCGCCGTCATGTCCCGTATATGTATATATATGTATTTATAGCCAGAAATATAAAAGCCACAAGTAAAAAATAAATCGCAAGAAAAGTTATCGGAAGCGTGCAAATGGAGATACCTTTCGCTCCTCTGCGCGCTGCATTCGACAATTTGGTCACATAGTATACATCCTCAAGCATGACAACGGCGAGCTAGTTATATGCATCACTTTCCGCTGGCGATACGCAGATCTCGGGGGCGCTTCAAGGTGTTCCCTATCGTCCGCGAAATGGTCCGAAGGGCCCGCTTTAAAGCCATCGCCCCGCTACTAGCTGCGTAGGGTCGGCTGCTGTTGTGTTCGGAGGAAGAGCGGCGTTCGAGAGTTGGACCAAACACAGGCGGCGTTGGTGGGTCAAACGCACGGGACGCCACATGTGGTGAACTTTAAAAAAAAAGGGGGGGGGGGGAGCAAGCTCATCGTTGGCCACGATGAGCTTGCGTCGTCTCACTGGCGACCCACGCTAGTTTTCAATTTTTGGGTCTTGGGGCAACGCGAGCGCAAGAGCCCAAGAGCGGCCTGGGTTCTGCACATGCGCCCTGGCGGCTCGCAAATTTTTTGGTCCCCCTAGCTCGTAGGATCCCCAATTCTAGATATCTCTAGTGTTTCGGCGGAGTTAGGATGTGCGCCTCCGATATGTACTTTGACATACAGGGCATGGCTGTGTTTGCTCGTGCTCGCGCGCTTATTTCTTGAACGGAGAGGTTTTTACGTCGTGTGCACTCCTCGCAAAATTTGCGTTGAAGGTATAATCCGCACGAAGGTCACTTCGCTCGCCGCAGCAGCCGCGTTTGAGAAAGGGGTGAGTTGCTAGCTGGAAGAGCCAATGTACGGGCTTTACATGCGGACAACTTTTTGTCGGCATTATAGCGAATGCTACATAGCCGAGTTGCGGGTATCCTACCGCCAATGATTGTAGTTCCATCTTCATTTTAGCAGCGCACTGACGGACGAGGACTAAGAAAAAGAAGGTAGACAACACGGGCGCTAACTCGCAACTGATTTTATTAGGAAAGAACATGCTAATATAAAGGTGAAGTACAAAAGGCGGGAGGCGACGAAGAACGGTCTAAGAGAGCCAAAAAGTACACGGTCATTCCGTATACTCACCGTGTGGCTCACGGTTTGAAAAACGTGGCTCAACGTTATGACGTTGACGTTGTTTTTTCCTCCCCCCCATAAACTGGAATCCATGTGCGCCAAAGTGCAGAAAAGCACTGATGAACAGATCAGTGACGATGGGAGTGTTCACGGCAAATGCGGCATCAACCACGTTTTCCAGTACACAGAATGCAAAGAGGCCATCGTCTATCAAATCCCATTATCATGCGGAACAAGATACATTGGACAGAGCGGAAGGTGTGTAAATATCCGTCTTAGGGAGCATGAACGTTCACTGTCAGACACGAAACCATAATCACTCGCCGCCCATTGTAAACAATGCGGCTGCACACCATTCTTCGCCGACACTATGATTCTGTCACGTCATAAACAAAAGATAGCAAGAGAGGTCATCGAAGCATTCCACATCCAAAGGAAAGGAGAAAAAATGTGTCAGTCTACCTTCTATCGCGCTAAGTGACGCGGAATTTCGATACCTAAGCGGCACCTGCACATGATCACAATGTTTATCTGTTTCTGTTTTTTTTGTACTTCACCTTTATATTAGCATGTTCTTTCCTAATAAAATCAGTTGCGAGTTAGCGCCCGTGTTGTCTACCTTCTTTTCTTAGTCCTCGTCCGTCAGTGCGCTGCTAAAATCAAGATGAATCCGTACCAACTAGCTCAAGTTTCAATTCTCATTGTAGTTCCACAAATGCGTCCGTATTTTCTACGTGAGACATAAAAAATACTCTTTTTATTTTCCACATGTAGCTTTCCGAGACAGGACACCTCCCACATCAGTGAAATATTTCTATTTATCTCACTGCATGCGATGTCAATTAGCATTTTTTGCACGGGCCACAAAGTCCCGCCTTTTATGTGTGCCGCAAACGCTAAGCGGCGTCTGCGTCAGGGCTGTATCAGTATGCAACGCTGATTGCGAGCAGCCATCACTATTCGCAGCGGTAAGGGACGCGTGCCAAACCGGATTAATTCGTGTAGGAGTACATTTGAAGCAGCTCCGCTCCCGTAGCTTTCCCTTCATTGCCAAGAAAAGTTGTACGCAAATATATTTAATGTAACAAGTATGGTTAGTTCGCGCTCATCCTCTGTATACCTGGCGCGTTCTCTTCGTGCACCCTGTTTGGGGTTTGCGAAGTATTCGTGCGTCCTTCCCGCTTGAGCAGCGCGCAACAAGTTTCGAGCACGGTTTCGAGATGCTTGCCGTACTTCTCTTGAAAATCCAATTTGTTGCTATTGAACTCATTGCCCCTTCCTTGCGGCAAAATTATGAATTTCCTTAACGGTTCTAACCATACTGACAAGTAAAACCAATAGTCCCACTAAAATAAGCGACGCCTACCTTGAGTTACAGCCAGTACAATGAGTGCAAATGGCCTGAGTGTACATATGGCGGCAATTTAACGCGGATGTTTGGTGAATGACTTGCGCCATGTTTGCGGTTTTCAGTGAAGGGCTAAAAGATGTAGCTAGATTATTGAGGTGGCTTCAACTGAAGCAGTGGCGTCGGTGTTGTTGTGCGTAGTGTATAGACATGTTTTTCAAGTGTTCACGTACTTCGTTGGAATAAACGTATTCTAAACACGTACAGACAGCTCACCACCACGGCCGCTCGATGTCAAGAAAGATGCAGCCCGTTCCGTCCCACTGAAATACATTGGCACGAGTGGGAATGTATTGGGGGGAAGTTGTTTTATTTAAAAAAAAAGAAGAAAAACTAATGGAGAGAAAAGTGCACCCCGCAATGTCTCCATCAGAGTGGGACACCTCAGCAGTAGTGCACAGGGGAGGGGGGTATGGGGATGTAAAAGAAGAGAGAGGAGATAGGAAAGGGAGAGGAAAGAAAAAAAAAGAGAAGGGGGTGATTCACTCAATCGTCTGTCGAAAATAAAATAATGAAAACTCTTTAGATGCGCTCACGCAATCCACTGCCGTCAACAAAGTCCAGCAGGGCGGAGCGAGCACGCTTGATTTGCTCGCGGCAGCACGCCGGGAAGAGGAGGTGCTGCGATGTTGCCCGAGGGAGTCCAAGTTCGCCGTACACGGCGAGCATCACTTGCCTGCTCGCGTCACCAGCAGGACACTCGAGCAGCAGGTGGTCGAGTGTCTCCGAGTCACCACAGTCGATGCAGTATGGACTGCCACGTTGGAGCTAGTGTTCTTGCAACCGCGCCCCTTTTAGAAGAAAAATGAAGGAAAGAACGAGGGTTGAGTCGTGCGCGAAGTGCTCTATCTCGCCATATATGACTGTTACGTTATGTTCTTTCAACGTGCAGGTTCTTAATCAGTGGGTGTCCGAGACGTCGCCATAGACACCCACGAAAATACGAGGATGTTTGCACACACCATTTAATACCCACACTGAACACCAGCATACATAACACTGACGGAAACCGAATGTAACAATACACTCATCAACCTCGAAATCACAGTCCTAAACGAGCAGTTCCTAAGCAGATCGGAAAAGCGAGGCACGGGCTCTGGTCTCACCAAGGTACGTCGTGGTTGACAGGTTGCGGAGTGGAACACACAGACCAATGGTCAGAACAGCCTTCTAAGGCCGCTGGTTGAAGAGGAGGCAACGACGTCGTAGACATGTCCCGGCCGGACGCCCTCGCCACAGCTCGTACTTGAAGCCCGACTGCGCGTGTCAGGTATCTTACAAATGTGTAGCGGGTAGATCGCGTAGTTGCAGAAATGCGAATAATGGCGTAGTGGGTGCTGTTCTACTACACAAAAATTATGATTTATGGTGCAGTCGATACTTTGCCCAAAGGCAAAACATCAAACGCAGTTGACCTTGCCCCAACACGAAGCTGCGCTCAGAATTCGCATTCGGCAGTATCGTAATCATCAGTGAACTATTTTTTTCTATTTATGACTCTTGGAATGCACAGCCCTGAACGTCAATGTTAATTCCTCTTGAATTTATATCTGTCCGATACACACATTTACTATGGGTATCGGATCCTCAGATGGGAAAGAATACGAATCCGTACATACAGAAATATTACGATACATTTACCGCAGAAGCACTCTGTACCCCAGGTAGCCTTCAGTCACAAGTGCTTTGCAGAAAGTGTACGAGGACGACTCAGTACATCACGACACGTCAGCCGTGCCCCAAGCACACAAGATTCTTAGCCTATCGACAACCAACCTTCTGGCGCCAATTACACACCTTGTCCCATCACTCTACCATATCATTTCGCACTCTCTCACTGTTGAGCCTGCACTCTCCGTCCCGAACCTCACGGAACCCAGGCGATCGAAATTTATCCGATTTTCCCTTTACTTGGCGCCTCATAATCGTCTCCTGGTATTCGCACATAAAACCCCAGAAAGTATCATTGAGGCGAAAGCCTTCGATGCCGGATCAAATGCGAAAATTGACCGTCGGCGGTGTCAACACGAGTAATGCAAAAGAAATCATAACGTGGCGACGTCACCGTATGACGTCACCACGTTGTAACAAAGCGCAAAGATTGTGATGTCATCACGACTTCACACGACGCGATGTCCTATGATGACGTCATCATAGGATATGGTCGCTTGGTCAAGGCTGGGCTAATCCGTGAGGCATGGCAAATCCATCTGCGGTGCGGAAAGCTTTGGGAGGGGGTCAGGGGGGGATGAATACAATTAATCTGAAGGAAAAGAAGATGGCTTTCGCCTTCGAGTCACCTTAGGCAAAGGCATAATAGACCCTGTGAGTTTATTATTATTATTATTATTATTATTATTATTATTATTATTATTATTATTATTATTATTATTATTATTATTATTATTATTATTATTATTCAGGAACTTGCGCTTCTATAAGACAAGAGCTACGCATAGGGTTCTGTAAGATGAAGCTCAGTGTGAAAGGAGCGATAAATATAGTCCTGGAAGAGGTCAGGAATAAACTCGAAGGCTACTTTGTACAAAATACTCCTCTGATCCTCGCTCCGTCGAGCAGCGAACGATATCTTCCAGGGCAATCTGCACTGATGCCAGCCATTTCCGCGTAATTATGCGCGGGGGCTTTAGAAGACTATCATGAAGTGTACTTAGGAATTTGCCTATTAAAGATTGGTTGTTAACTGGAGCCTGATAAGTATTGGTTGAAGCAGAGCAGGATATGCCATCAAGGGAATATAGAGGTTTCCGAAAACACATATTGCACAAGACACTTGCAGAACGGTTCCCATGAAGTCTTCTTGCCTCGTCGGAGAAAGGTGGCGTTTTTTTTTATATTAAAAGAGCCATAACACAATAGAAAAAGTTTACTCAAACTACAACGAACTACTGTGGCTTGCATGGTATATAGAAGTCCGAATGAATGAAAGCACGTTTATTCCGCATTGTAATGCACCGAGGGCGCTGCGGTAGAAAGGAAGAGCGTATTAAATAAGAAGGAAGGGGTAGAGATGCTTCCTCTTTGTTAACGGACGTTCTGGAGGCAGCGGAGTCCGGATGCCTGCGTGAAGGCTGGGATCTTTACTGGGGCTTTTGTGTCATTCTGTTACACTTTGTTAACTTTTAACAAGAGTTGTTTTTCAAGGTTGTCGCTGATTCTTCCACGTTCCCTCGTTAAGAGGTCAACTGCTACACCGAACACTCTCCCAATGCACGCGCTGGACGGAAGGGCGATGTTATAGCAGAGGTACAACTTGCAGACCAGCTCGTAGTTGCTTAGTGTCTCGATGCTAGTGTCTGTGTCATCTATAGAAGCCTCGTGTCTCGCTGTTACTGGCGCTCTGGAAGGGCGTTGTGGGTAAGGCTAAGGAAAAGGTGAAAATAATAGGCTCTGTGGGGGTACCCCGACTGCCTGAACGGGGGTCCCCGTCTAGCGGTCGCATATTTTTCGGGACGAGAGCGGCCGTAGAAGACTGCTTGCAACTTGATCTTGGAAGAAGAAATGTAGTTGATTACCGGTAATGAATTACAACAAGCTGTAATTGAATT
>JALIZH010028979.1:0-18562 GCA_030522465.1 Rhipicephalus appendiculatus | reverse complement strand
GTCTCGGCTAGTGCATGAAAATGCAAAGTTCAATCACGGAGATAATTAATCTCCTTGTCGATTAGAACGATGGATGGTGCGCTTACACATGATGGCCCAATGGAATGAATCGTGAACGCTTCATACATTTCCCGGGCTCAGCATTCGCGATATCTGCGTAAGATGCGCGTCTGTTCGAAACTACGGGTGCAGCCGCACTCGGCCAACACCACCTAGAACCAAGAGAAGGCCAGTGCAAGCCCTCCTCTCCACGGCGCCACGTCACCATAGTGAGATATGCGGGCGAATCGGCGGGCGTTCTGTCACAGCGCCGACGCAGCACACGCATGCGCACCTGCGAAGACCGGCGCGACTTGGCTTGGCTTTCGTATGTGGCAAATCGCAAGAAAAAAAAGAAAGATTATCTAGGCAAAACTGCATGTTGGAATGAAAAACCTTGGAAGTATCAGGTGAAGCCAGCTTTTAGGTTTATCTCACTGTGATGACGTCACGGAGCCCTGTACAGGCCTTCTCTAGTTCTAGGTGGTGTTGACTCGGCACAGTGAATCGCCAGATTGCTTCCAGTTTTGTCCTTGAGATTGTTCGTGTGCTCTCGCAGCCGGTCATTAACGCAGCGACCCGTTTGCCCAACGTAACGGCCAACGCAAGACGTTGGTATCTCATAGCTGACTTCAGGCTTGCAGGGCACAAACCGCGTCGCATGTTGCTTCTTGCAAACGGAAGGATTTGAGCGAGGGGCGTTCGCTTTCTTGCACAGTGATCCCAGTTTGATTGGCGCCGAGAACACCACCCTTACGCTGGCACGTGCGGCAGCGTTCTTGATTATGTGTGAAACACCACGCAGATAGACAATGACCGCTACTCTTGCCCCGTCGTCTACAGCACGAGGTTTCGCCGTCTTACAGTGCTCCTTCAGGATGACTTCGGCCAACTATTCTACTGAGTAGTCCAGCTAACTACTCTAATGATCCAGCTAACTACTCTACTGAAAATTTGTAGGTGCGACTGAATGAAGACGGAGAAAATATGGACGCATGAACCTCCCACCTCGCCAACATGCTTTATTTGTGAACTAAACCTGCTGAGTACAAGACACCCGAGTAGAAGAGGAAGAGATTATATGTGCGCAGAATAGTAACTCGTCTACTAAAAACGCAACAACTCGTCTCTTCGGACAAAGTGCATCCGTAAGAAGAAATCGGGAATGTCAGCAGACACCCGCACCCAAAGGACCCTGTTAAATGAAGCTTTTCATTGAAAAGAAAAAAAAAATGATGGATCGCTGACGTACCTACATATATGTGCCACGTCTCGCTATTTGAAATGCTTCCGGAGTTTCATGTTCCCTTTGGTCCTTCGCTCTGTGTGTCACCTTGATATGATCTAAAAGTGGCTTGCAATTCTGGGAGCACGTCATGCAATGAACTGGCACGTGCTAGAACAAATTCTAAGGAGTTCGAGTGTTTCATTTGGTACGCTCACAAATTGTCTCGGTCAGTGTACGCCACTTCTAGCAAAGAGAAACGAAAACACAGATGAGTGTATGTGCCATGCACAGCGGAGTTTCCGCTGACAAATGAAGCGCTCTGTGTGGAACGAACGCCCCAGTGTATAAATAAGTAACATTTGTCTTTCTTTTCCTTTATCAGTACCTCCCTCTCTCTCTCTCAAACCCCCCCTCCCCCCGCGTAGGGTAGCAAACCGGGTACAACCTGATTAACCTCCCTGCCTTTCCTTTGCCTTTCTCTCTCTCCCACCCCCCCACCCCCCCCAACACACACTTTTTGACAGTGTGTTGCAGCCGAGATTCTGTGAGCGAGCAAAATGGAGGATCGGAGAGGCTCAATTGTTCGTTGGTTGTAAATATAGAGGCCATGACATGCCTCATGAGTCCCAAAATTCGTGCAGGGAGTAGCACTAACAGGCGCATAGGGAGTGTTTAGTTTACTAGTACCTCATTATCCTGGAAATAGACAGTTTTAGTTGGGCGTCCGCAGCAGCTCTGCGGACGCGGGCTGCTAGCCATTCGCAATGGCACGCTGCGTCCGCAGAGTTGCTCCGGACGCCCAACTAAATCTGTCTAATATCTCTCAGTGGAAATGCTCGAACTCGATGATGAGAGCCAAGAAGAATTTGAAGCAACCAAACGACGCAAGTAGCAGTCGTTGCTGTACGCCCCGTAAAACTTCCCATGATGTCTGAGAGGTACAAATACCTAATAGCGATGAAGATACCAAAACTAGCGCGTTGAGACTGACTGCCGTAATAATGAGGCCTGGTTGCTTACAAGACGTTGTGCCTCTTCTACCGATATCTCTCTCGCGAAGTGACGGAAATACTTGTTTGTAGCTAGGAGCAAAGCGATTAGTTTTACTCCAACTGGTGAGACTGCTGTTGTTGAACAGGCCATAAGGACGACGCAGAACAAATGGGATATGCTGACTGTAAGCAGCGGTGCAGTGAGTACTGGTACGAGCTCCAGCTAGGTGGCGTCGGTCGAACAGGTAATTGTTGCTTCATTACTAAGCGCAACGCTGCGAGACAGGAAGTAATGGCAAATTGTTTCCTTATTCCTTCTAATGAAAACGCCATTAAATAACGCTCATGCGCTTATGGTGTAGCCAGGAGTCATCAGCGATTTGATGCTACGTACTTAACAACAACAGCGACAAAAGCCTGCTTATCCGAGTTGTGCATTGTGTGCTGAGATTGCTGATACAAAACACTTCATCTGCTTATGGCCAGCAATTTCACATGGAAAGAAAGGCGTGGCTTCGTGACCAACGAAAGAAAGGTCTGAGCCTAGGTTGGCAAAAAAATGCGCAGCTCACTCAGGCTCACTCATGAAATATATTTAGTCCTTAGGGCTCACTCGGACTCAGGCTCACCAAAACTTTCCTGATCCGGAATCACTCTGACTCACACTCACTAAATTTTTTTTCTCAACCAGACTCACTCGGACTCAAACTCATCAAAATGTCATTCAATCGGACTCACTCAGGCTCAGACTCTCGGCAATAGATCTGAGTCTGAGTGAGTCGATTCATGAGTCCGTTAGCGCATAATTAGCTTTTTCTGTAATGTTGTCAATGTACTTTAAGACCAATATCTCGCGTAATCGGGTCTCTACTTGGCACCTTTTGACCTGGTACCTTCAAATACTAATGATCAGGGGTTGCAATCATGTAAGGACACTTTCATTGAAAGAGATGACTTGCACGATATAATTTTATCAAGAACTTCCTGTGAAAGAATTTGCGGTTGGGTGGGGGGGGGGGGGGGGGGTGGGGGGGTGAACAATGCATTTTTCCCCCCACTCCGTAATTAACGCCTCTGATCAACAGATATTGAGCTGGCGTATGAACGCTAGTGCGTAAAGTATGTGTGAGTAGATTTGAGTATAAACGCGAGTTGACATTAGGCTGATATTAAAGCTGAGGATGAGTATACAGTACCATTGCTGGGCAAAAACTGTGGAGCTCACTGAGACTCACCAAAAAAAAAATATTTTGCGCTTAGGGCTCATTCAGACTCAGGCTCACGGCTCTATCCGAGTCTGAGTGAGTCGACTCAGGAGTGAGTTTGCCGACCTATGGGTCTGAAACACGTGAGGCATGCGAGCCACAATGTTGCCTGAAGGGTCTGCAGTAATCAAGATATTCATCAGCAGTTGACATAACGCTTAAGCCACGCTCCTGAAAAAGTATCAGTGATAGTGTTTGTCAGTTTTTTTAGTACTGAAACAGTCATGTAGCACGTTTTTGTTTCAGTGTTGCAATTTTATATCGCGCTTAATTAACAATTCCGAATGAACGAGAGAACGGGAATGGATCTGAGGCTTGCTTCTTTGTTAGAAACATGCCAATGAAAGAGACAGACATGAAATCCAAGGAAGATATAAGAGATATCATTTGTAATCTTTAAACTATTGTGTAGTAATTATGAAATGAAAGGTATTAAAGCAGTAGACAAAGGAACATTGCCGCTGATTGGGACCGAATCTACAACCTCCGTATAACGCGTCCGATGTTCTACCAAAGATGGCGGCCGCTCTCCCGTCCAACTGGGTATTTCTGTGCGTGCTAACCTGGGAGTGTTAGCCAGCGCCGCTCGCAGCCAAGGCGGTGAATGTGGCACACTCGTTTTGCCAGAGCGCATCACGACGTGATCTTTGCACCAAGTGGCCACTCACCAAGGAACCTTCGCATGCTACCTAAGGCATGATGTCTGCTGAACGAGACCCTCGTTATGAATCAAATAAAGAAGGGAAATAGTTGAAGGGCTCGTTTCTTTGTCAGCCAAAACCTAATAAAACCAACAAACAATGAAGTCACGGGTAGTACAGGAGACATTACCCTATATATAGTGCCCCGGAGGACAGTATAGGAGACAATACCTAAGTCGTTTAAGCACAATCAGAGCAAAAAGAAGATTTCACGATAAACGTAAATTTTGAATGAGCTTGAGAGAAAGCTAGTTATTTTCTTGACGCATTTAAATGCTGCCCATTGAACATTAAAACGTAAAAATACCCTCACCTTGAATAATGCACCATTCGCCACACATTAAGATGAGAAGTGTGCCTGCTTCGATGAATCTCGTCATGCTTGTTACAGAATATCACAGAAGCTCGCATAAAAAAAGGCAATGGTTGCGAAACTTTCAAATTTGCGCAGATGTATATTAAAACTTGTGTTATAAACCTTGACAAGTATGTCTCCAGCTGTTAGCTGAGCATACATAGACAGGACTCATCAAGATTGAAGGCCATCCAAGTTTTACTGAACTTTTTGACGTGCAACCAGCGAAGTACTTATCTAGTTGTCTTGGTGATCGAGTGGTCGTTACTTGGTATTTGCACTGTAAGTTATTCGGTTTCTTGTGCAATAAACTTCGGCTTGAAAAACGCCTTTTTTGTGTTTGTTCTTCATGCGTCCCCAGCCCATCTTTTCGCTGTTCTTTCTGTCAAAACGCTGTTCTCTACATTCCCGCCCAGCTTGCTGTGCGTGTCAGTTGGATGACATATCAAACGACATTTTGGCTGCTTTTACGAGAAAGCTACCAGGCACATTGAATGAAAAAAGAGGGGACGTTATCACAAGTACTCTCTGTGAAGATACGTGAAACATCTTTGCAGGCTTCCTATGACAATACAGTGAAACCTCGGTGATACTATCACAGCTCATACGAATTTCGGTGCTATACGAATTTTTCTTTGGTCCCTGCCAAGGCCCATTGGCCTGGAATGTAATGGAGTACGGTTGTTGCGAACCGATTTTCACCACGCGACGTTTGGTACGAACGTACGCTACCGCCCAGGTACGAAGAGGTGCTGTCCGCGCTGTCGCGGAAGACGCGCCAAGCACGTGCGAGCGCGGACCATGGTTGAAAAAATTTTGTGGACCATGGGGTATAAATTTCTGAACCATAGAACCATGGTTCAAAGATTTTGTGGCCTTGATCTATCGCGTCAAAGCGCTTCTTCCGCTACTTTCGCCCCAGTACTCCGGTGCCACGCAAAAAATCATAAT
The DNA here is from genome assembly GCA_030522465.1 of Rhipicephalus appendiculatus. NCBI lineage: Eukaryota > Metazoa > Arthropoda > Arachnida > Ixodida > Ixodidae > Rhipicephalus > Rhipicephalus appendiculatus. Next base: position 13,031 of record JALIZH010028979.1, on the reverse strand, counting down.
AAAATCAGGAAGGGGCTGCTGTCGCGCGTCACAACACACCTGGTTCATTAATTAAACACGCGTGCACGGGTCCGCATATTTATGAGTGCTGGTATGATTGCCGACATATAAAAGCTTAACTAAGATTCTTCCTGACGTTGCGGCGGCCCTGAAAAGCAATAAATAAAAATGTACGCCAGCTTTCTTCTGTCGAGTATGCGCCGCCGAAGTAGCTGTCATCAAGAGAGCAGCTTGACAACATGTCCGTGTAGCTATCGGTTGAATCGCCGTAGAACATGGCGTTTGGCATGACGCATGCTAACCTTTCATGCTTTCTCGTGATACGAATTTCGGATGATACGAATATTTTTGGTGGTCCCGTGCGATTCGTATCGCCAAGGTTTCACTGTAACACTAAAGTTGTCTCTATATACACACACCAATGCATAGGAAATTTCGGGATGACTCTCTTTGATTGTCGTAATTTTCTTTATTATATACTTTACGCCATTTACAGCGCCTATTTTTAGGCCCGTATACAGACATGTTACATAAACACCGCGCGATGAGGTGCGTCATAGAGATTTTCGCGGTCTTGTTGCCTTCCTTCGGTGTTGACGCGGGCAAGTTGGTGACAACAGAGGAGGCGGGACACGTTGTACACAGGAGCATGCATGCAGATAGAGTGACAGCGGCGGCGAAGAAAGAGACGTCAAGAAAAGCACAGTGTGAACGGCCATAGACAAGGTAGAATGGCAAGTAACCAATTTGCGTATTATACGCAAATTCACAAATGAAAAAAATTGCGTTCCAGTGTGTGTGTACTGGTCGAAAGTGCACGTATCTATCACGTCGGAGAGCGTGCGACGAAATCGCTTAGTCATGTCGCTGGTTTGAAGGTGGCATTGAGGAAACGTACATCCAGTCAAAACAAACGATCACAGGACATGTTGAAGAAGACAGGAAAGTGGCTGCACTACCAACTATTCATTCAGCAAAGTGGGGCTCAAATAGGAACAGTCCGCGGTAACATGACCAAATAACAATCGCCTTTACACCACGAAAAAAACGTGCACCAAACGTGCAAAGCTCACGCGTATCTATACTTTATCTCATAGATTACACCACCTTATCAGTTCTTATTACGTCTTGGAGATTATAAAAAAATATTGCACAAATGCTTACTCCTTTCTGCGTAATGCCACAGAGGCTGTCACTACAACACGCTTCGCCTTTTCCTGACTATGTGAAAGGCCTCAAGTCGTTCATGCGCCAATTTATCGCGACTTCTGCCCAAAATCTTGGTGGGGTCAGCAGCTGCGTCCGGATGTTTTTGATTACACTCGTAGATAACACTGAAGTCGTATTCTTGTAGCCGTATAATTTGGAAACCAGGGCGTCTAGACAAGTTCTTGGGCTTGGAAAGCCAACGTGTTGCGTGAGGGTCTGTAATGATGGTAAAATGACAGGCCGCGAAAATAGGGCAAAAACTTCTGCACTAACCAAATAACATATGGTCGCCCCTGCTCAGTGATGGTATAATAATTTTCGGCGTTTGTCAGTCCACGGCTTGCATCGCGGCGACCCTCTAACGTGAAGACCTGTCTCGCTGCAGGCGAATACCACCGGTGCCGTAACTAGCGTCCGTAAGCAGAGTATAGATGTGGTTTTAGGGAAATGGCGAAGAACCGCTTCAGGGGCGCTATGCAGGATGGCCCGAGCTTGGCGAAACTCGGGATCTTTCCGAGCTCTGGCGACACCCCCCTTTTGAACAAGCCGGCAGTACGAAAAGGTCAGATCCACCCTTCAGCGCGCGCTGCGTTCCATTGGTTACGATGGAACGCGGCGTCACGTCAAGGATGGTCGACAAAATTGGGCGGTGTTTTCAAACCAGAGGCATCTTCTTTCATTTGTTTGTCGTTCCACTGAGTGCAGAAGTGCACCCATGCAATAGAAGTGCCGGAAAGGTTTACTGATGATATTTTTTAAGGGCAGGGGCTCTTTAAATTCGTTTTGAAGCTTTTAATGTCTGTACTAAGTATCCATTAGAATAATTAGCACGGTGGCCTCTGAGATTAGTTCCGGCCGAGCACCTTACAATATCGCGACTGTAGCTAAACCCGAGGCCACGTGTACAATCATCATGGTCAGCCTGCACATTCTTGAGCGTTGCTCGACTGGCGCGCGCCCTCTTCATCCCTTCATGGTGTGCTCGCTGCCCGAGGACGTGCGCCCGGCTGATTAGCTAAGTGGCTGGGCGGTACACCTAGCTAAATAAGTCAAGAGATGCTATGAACAGGCTAATTAAGCAAAGGCATGCTAAGGTCGAGCTAATGAAGCCATATCTTACTAAGACCATGCTAATGAAGCCATGTGAAGCTATGACCGCGCTAATACCAGGCTAATTAACGCGACGTTAATTATAAGCACGCTAAGTAAAGTCATCCTAATTAGACAATAATAATATGATGCTAATCAAGATCATGCGAGTTAGGTTTATGTTAATTAGCTGCATACTAATCAAGATCATGCTAATTGCACCCGAGGTAATTATTGTCGTTTTAATTAAAACCTTACCAACCAAGACAAAACTGTTCAATATTATGGTAATTAAGTCCTGCCTAATTAGTATAATCAAAAATAAGACCGAGCTGATCCGTTCTTTACTTCGAAGCGTATACCGAGCAGACTGAGTAGACGACCGACTTAAAACGCTGGAAGAAGCTAGGTGATCACAAGCTCCTCTATGGCTCCAGCCTTGCACAAGTAGTAAAGGCTGACCAAATTATTTTATATGCAAAGAAGCTGCTGCTTAGCGTCCACCGCATGAAACCTTTGACAGTCACACCGGCACCATGGCAGTCACGAGTTGAACTGGGGCCTTCTCAGAATCAACGAGTTTGTACCCGAGTTCACGCGTCAATCAGTTTGATTGACAGATGCCCGCGGCGAAGATCGGGTCCACCCACCACGTTTGCGCTTTCCAAGGAGCAGTGCTCACGCCGCAACGCCAGCGAGCGGCATGATTCATCTATCAGCTTTATCGCGCAGACTGTGCACACACGCACGAAGAAATAAAAGCTATATCATCACGTGGCTGCGATGTCTCGCATTCAATTTCACCGCGCTCACGACGTACCACTCACAGCCGCGTTGCCGCAATGATGCGAGCGCCCCTGGTGACAACCTGTCCGTATATTTATCCACAATATTTGATAGAAGCGAAACGAGCTGCACGAGAGTGTAGCGTGTGCACCCTTGTTGCCTTCGAGACTGGAAATTTCCATGCTGCGGGTGGAACGAAAGAACATGCCCGAAAGTGGAAGAACGCCCACGAACACGCCTGTGGGAGGCGCAATGCTGAGTTGGCAAAAAGACAGCGCGACAATCACGCTGACGTCGCTGCACTGTTGAAATGTGGACTGAGTGGCGGCGCTGACGTGTTCGGACGCGGTGTTTCTTTGATTACCGCCGCAGATGCCCCACATGCGTTTTTGACGCCACGCTCGTTCATGTAGCCGTTTTCGTCAATGCTGCTATCGCGCGCTCCGCTCTGTCTTTGTGCCATGACCGCCGCAGTGCGAGCTCGGAGCAAACTCGTGTGCCCGAGAAGCTCGGGCCATCCTGCATAGCACCCCGGAGCGCGTGATAGCAGCATTGACGAAAACGGCTACATGAACGAGCGCGGCGTCAAAAACGCATGTGGGGCATCTGCGGCGGTAATCAAAGAAACACCGCGTGCGAACACGTCAGCGCCGCCACTCAGTCCACATTCAACAGTGCAGCGACATCAGCGTGATTGTCGCGCTATCTTTTTGCCAACTCAGCATTGCGCCTCCCACAGGCGTGTTCGTTGGCGTTCTTCCACTTTCGGGCATGTTCTTTCGTTCCACCCGCAGCATGGAAATTTCCACTCTCGAAGGCAACAAGGGTGCACACGCTACACTCTCGTGCAGCTCGTTTCGCTTCTATCAAATATTGCGGATAAATATACGGACAGGTTGTCACCAGGGGCGCTCGCATCATTGCGGCAACGCGGCTGTGATTGGTACGTCGTGAGCGCGGTGAAATTGACTGCGACATCGCAGCCACGTGATGATATAACTTTTATTTCTATTTCTTCGTGCGTGTGTGCACAGTCTGCGCGATAAAGCTGATAGATGAATCCTGCCGCTCGCTGGCGTTGCGGCGTGAGCACTGCTCCTTGGAAAGCGCAAACGCGGTGGGTGGACCCGATCTTCGCCGCGGGCGTCTGTCAATCAAACTGATTGACGCGTGAACTCGGGTACAAACTCGTTGATTCTGAGAAGGCCCCAGTTCAACTCGTGACTGTCATGGTGCCGGTGTGACTGTCAAAGGTTTCATGCGGTGGACGCTAAGCAGCAGCTTCTTTGCATATAAAATAATTTGGTCAGCCTTTACTACTTGTGCAAGGCTGGAGCCATAGAGGAGCTTGTGATCACCTAGCTTCTTCCAGCGTTTTAAGTCGGTCGTCTACTCAGTATGCTCGGTATACGTTTCGAAGAACGCATCAGCTCCGTCTTAATTTTGATTATACTAATTAGGCAGGACTGAATTACCAAAATATTGAACAGTTTTGTCTTGATTGGTAAGGTTTTAATTAAAACGACAATAATTACCTCGGGTGCAATTAGCATGATCTTGATTAGTAGGCAGCTAATTAACATAAACCTAATTCGCATGATCATGATTAGCACATATTATTAAGGTCTAATTAGGATGACTTTACTTAGCGTGCTTATAATTAACATCGCGTTAATTAGCCTGCTATTGTTAGCACGGTCATAGCTTTACATGGGTTCATTAGCATGGTCTTATTAAGGTATGGCTTCATTAGCTCGATCTTAGCATGCCTTGGCTTAATTAGCTTGTTCATAGATTCTCTTGACTTATTTAGCAAGGTGTACCGCCCAGTCACTTAGCTAATCAGCCGGGCGCACGTCCTCGGGCAGCGAGCACACCATGAAGGGATGAAGAGTGCGCGCGCCAGTCGAGCAACGCGCAAGAATGTGCAGGCTGACCATGATGATTGTACACGTGGCCTCGGGTTCAGCTACGGTCGCGGTATTATAAGGTGCTCGGCCGGAACTAATCTCAGAGGCCACCGTGCTAATCATTCTAAAGGATACTTAGTACAGATATTAAAAGCTTCAAAACGAATCTAAACAGCCCCTGCCTTTAAAAAAATATCATCAGTAAACCTTTCTGGCACTTTTATTGCATGGGTGCACTTCTGCACTCAGTGGAACGACAAACAAATGAAAGATGATGCCTCCGGTTTGAAAACACCGCCCAATTTTGTCGACCGTCCTTTGACGTGACGCTGCATTCCATCGTAACCAATGGAACGCAGCGCGCGCTGAAGGGTGTATCTGACCTTTTCGTACTGTGGCTCGTTCAAAAGGGGGTGTCGCCAGAGCTCGGAAAGATCCCGAGTTTGGCCAAGCTCGGGCCAAGCTCGGGCCATCCTGCATAGCGCCCCCGCTCTGTCTTTGTGCCATGACCGCCGCAGTGCGAGCTCGGGAGCAAACTCGTGTGCCCGAGAAGCTCGCGCCATCCTGCATAGCACCCCTGACTGGATGAAATGCAGACGCACAGAATACGTCACGCGAACTTCCGGCGAAATCCGCCGATTTCGGCGGAGCAAGAATTCTTGCTCCACGGAGCAATCCGTTATCTGCGGTTGCTCTCAATCTGCCATTGGAACACACAATTCACTCTCCCAATCTGCCATTGGAATGTGATTGCTCCACTCAGAGCAGAAAAAAGTTGATCTGGATCTGCCATTGGAATTCAACATAAGCGTTGGGAGATGAGCGCATGAGCGCGCGCGTTGCGACAAGCGCGGCGCCGAGCTAAAGCCCCGCCGAGCGCGCCCTTTGCGCCATCTCGCTGGTAATGCTGAAAATACGCTGTATATAAATAGCTCGCCGTTTGAACGTTGAAGGACGTGCGCTTTCGTGGCTCAGCGGTTAGCGCCGCGCGCTGCAGAGCGAGAGGTCCCGTCGTTCGACGCCGCGCGTCGGAAACATTTTTCTGAATTAATTTTCTTTGTGGCTTACATATACGGGACATGATGGCGACCGCCAAAACCAGCCGAGAGTGTCCATATAATTGCTATCGCAATAAACGTTTTTTAGATATGAAATAGAAAACAATTCTCACTCACGTTGTAGGAACCAGCCACACACATACGCTTCTACTAACTCGAATTAATCTGCCATGTAAGGCTCTTCATAGTTCGACGATACGACCAGACTGAGGCGTTACATTAGGCAAAGAATACGTTCTAAATATCGGTCGTTGTGGTATCGGCGACCACTTTGACGTTTACAAATATGTATTGCGACATGCTTCACGTGAGCTCGGAAAAACTGATACGTCGTGTCGACCGGGCACCTCATCTGGCTAATCTACTATCGTGTCTAAAATCAGTGCACGATGTGTCGTCGCCAGTTATTTGTGACCATGATTCATTTGATTAACGCTGCTACTGCAAGTGATCCCTCTAATCCTCTTAAGATTAATATTCATGCACGAAAGACTTGACATGAACATTCAGCAGTGATCTCGTTTACCGCAGATTGTCTCAGCGGCCGAGCACCGTGTTACTCAAGGCATTTCTGGGTAGGAATGATGGGCACAACGCCTACAATCCAATGTTGGCAATGATCGCGCACAGCATAGAGTACTGCATGGGCTCGGGCCTACCAGAAAAAACTACTAGCAGTGGTGTGACACACGAGAAAAATGGCATTACAAGTACTTTTCTTTCTTTCTTTCCGGCGGTCCATACATATTTAGAAAAGCACACGTAGTGTACGCGGTTCGTTGTAATTTTTATCTTGGTTAGTGTATTTATATCAAAGGTAATAAATTTGGCTTTATCCTTCCCATTCTCTTGGTGCGGCAAGGGGCTAATACGCTGAAGAAGAGGCGCCACAAGTCTTCTAGTGTGTTCAGTTGCGTTTGTTGATAGTGCATGTTTGAAACTTCCTTAGCGCCTGTGGTCGTCTGTTCCTTCCTGGTGCCTTGTCTAGTTGCGCTACACACTGCGGTTCGTATACCTCCATAGTGATCGCAACAAGAATAGAAAGAGAACTGAGCGTTTTGTTCTCTGTCCCGTATGTTCTATTGGGCTCCCTACTGAAACTGAATTCATGCTGCCATTTTCTTTGTTCAACGAGCTGGGAGCGCAGAAAAAAAACACGAAGGACGAAGCGAAGAACCACACAACACAGAACAAGACAACGTTGAACAAAGAAAATGAATTACCAACTGGCCCACCTCTCGATCCTTCTGTCATGCTGCAAATCATTTTCCTCGCTACAATATCTGCTACAAAACGCTCTAGACGATTCCCATCTGTTTTAGGGGGCGAAGCTGCTTAGGGCATGGGTTAGTCCCTCGTTGTGCGTCGTAGCCACCTCTAGTACTCGGAGTGCTCACTAGATGGCGATGGCGCTGAGGCGCTCGCGTAGCTATAAAGCGAGATTCTGTAACGAAGAAGAACAATGTACATGCTGTGGGGGGAACTAAGGAAACGATGGAACATGTACTGATTGAATGTGGCGTTATCCACCCAGATATACGTGTGGGCACGAGTCTACATGAAGCCTTGGGTTTTAGGGACAACAATGGAAAGCTGAACACGTCCGCGATAGAAATAAGTAAGAGACGGTTAGAGTATTGGTGGCAGAAAAGTAGAGATAAAGGACAAAAATGAAGAATGGGGAAAAATAAGGTCCTTCTACCTTAAGAGGCAGAGAGATGGACCGTGAATTTATATTTTCTTTTGCTATAATAACATAAATTTAATCAATGTAGATAAGGCAATAGGCCAACATAAAAAAAGTTTTTTTTCGAGCCTGGTGGCAGACATGTCACCGCCCCGTTATAAAGGGGACGCTCATAGCATCCATCCATCGCTCCATTCCCACCTCTAGTACTCGGAGTGCTCACTAGATGGCGCTGCGGCGCTCGCTCCATTCCGATCCAAGCCCACAGCCGATCCGAGAACCACTATCCCTTCACTTTACCGACCATAAAGCAGTTATAATGGAGGGTGAACGAAAGCCACATCTCGCTACCATTCGACCACATGCAACCCACAACCATCCGAGGAACCTGCATCGATCTCGTCTTTGCAAACTTCCCACTACGACCCATTCAAGAACCCCTATCCCTCCACTTCACCGACCGTAAAGCCGTTATCATGAAGGCGGAACGGAAGCCACGGCTTATGTAAACGGTAACCACCACGGTTCACGACCAACGAAGAAAAAACGGCTGCAGTACGAAAACGGAAAATCACGGCTCACGAATAAATAAAATTTCTTAATTATACACACAGTGTTTGTCACGTCTTTGATGATGTACTGGGCAAGATTCCCGAAAGATTCAGGGTTTTTACCGATGAACCTCCGGAGCTTCGCCCACTCATCATCATTCACTCCGTGGATATGCATGGATTTTTTTGTAGAAGAAACAGGTATAGTGTGCCGTGGCCGAACAAGCGTTCATGGTACCCGTAATGTGCACTCAGCTATTTGCACCGTGAACCCGTAGAAATAATTAAATAATTACTCTAGGTTAAGTTATCCTGGCTGGTGAAACATGCGTCAGGAAAACGTAAGTATTAACGACTTGAAACGCCTTGCTTTCGATGTGTTCGGGCAACACCACCTAGATAACTGCTTCGGGCCCCTGTCGGGCCCGATTCGCGATTATGGCATTTTCCTAATTTGTAATCACACTATATTTCTAATATCCCGCATATAATGCAAATGGTTGATTTCCCAAGCATGGTATAAATTGCAAAGGGTTTGGTGGGGTGAGGAAGAAAATTGGCGAAGCTTGCAGGCTTAGTCCGTCCCTCCTTCGTCCCACACCACCACAGCGCATGCGCGTCCTCTCCCCCTCTCTCCCACGCTCACCCCCTTTCTCTACTCTAGGAATGCTTTACTCTACGAAGCGGCGCCCGCGTCCGACATCCCCTAGAGTGCCTCGATGCGAGCGCCCTCCCAGAGTGAGGACAACCACGTCGTCTGCTAGCGCAACCGCCATTTTCTTGCATCCGCCGGTCGCGGGGCGCGCGGTGGCTGCGGGGGAGCGTTTCGAAAGCGGAGGCTCCTGCTTGCACTGGGCGCTTGCATTCTACTTTAGCTTTGGTGTATTCCTTCCTTTGCCAGAGTAGATGATAAGCGAGAGTGAAGATTCAGTGACGCGTCAACTAGTTCGAGAGGATTAGCGAATGTAGAGATTATTATTATTTCTGTTACAGTAGTTGACAACGGCAGGCAACTTCGTAGTCGCACCGTCGCCGCGAGCTTTCTGTCGTAGCGCTTACGTATGGACATAGTGAAAAGTAAGAGAAATACGCTAAAATAGATAGCTGATGTGTATTTAAGTACGGATGCCCGGCGTCCTTACTGCCATTGACACTATTACGCGCCGTCTACACGATTACATGGTGGCAAACTGTGTCAGTCATGCACTAGGTAATCAAAACAAAGACGCGCGAAGGAGTACAATCATTTAATACCTTTACGTAAAATATATTATGCACAAAATGGTTATGAACTGTGTATTCAATTCTGTCGAGCTTTTTTCTTCTCATGCGTATGCGCATATAGGATACAAAAAGGCTGTTAAGGTAAACTAACACCAGCACAAGTTTTGCTTCCGTGACCTCCGGCATGTGTGGATGGTTTCTGACGTAAATTTATGCGTAGCCTCAATCTTGTGTAGGTGGCTACCAGCATCTTGCCTATTTCTTCCTTGTGTTCTGCGCACGCACTCAGGCATGGCCGGTTACCTTCGCAAGGTATTCTGTCAGAAAGCGTAGTGGCGACTTCATCGTGTGTACATTGTTTGTACACCACGCAATAACGCCCATGAAGTGCTCCTCGTAGTTCTTGAGAGTGCGGATCACTTCACTGCTCGGATAAATCAAGTTTCGTCCATGACTCACATATTCCTTTAGAACTGTCAAAGAAGCCTATTCATTGCTGGCTGCACCAAGGAGGGCATCATTGCACTGGGAACAGGATACTGACTTCGAAACGCTTTTTTTAGGATGAAGCCTACAAGGTAGTACAAAATGCAGCATTCCGTTGCCGTCAGCTCCTCAATGAACAAAATCTCGGAGTCGTCTATTTCTTCGTACAAATTTTCTGAGTGTTGCTTGTTCGCTTGAGAAAGGAGTTCGACGAGGTATTCTCGATCATCAAGCTCATCAGATCATCAAGTCTGCGGTGTATGTAGAAACTGGCTCACACTCAGCCTCAGAGCACATTTCAAATAATATGCTGTTGGCACTGGCTTGATTAAGCGCACTACAGAAAACAGATTTTCGAGGCAGTCTTGGAGTAACCTGCTCGTTAGGAAAAACTCGTAGCCTTCATTGCCCAGAAAGACTTCTTGGAGGCGAAGAACAACTGTCGTGGAGATGAGAAGCCCTGTTTGGGATGGTTTTCACTGAGCTGTGGCGCCCATTTTCATTCCTTGGATTGTCTCTGCTGCAAGGCGCAGGGTGTTCAGAACAGCAGAATACTTGTCCATATTTCGGTGGCTTAGAGCTAAAGTGGGATGGCGTTACGACATCAAAGCGTACCACTTCGACACTAAGTACATGAACCACGCTGTCATTTCGGCAGCTGGGCCAAGTAGCCCTTCCTTTACCAGAAATCTAACAGCTGGTGCGGCTTCTCTCAAAAATTGGAGAGCTACTCCAACCTTCATTTTTGTGAAGTGGCCGCAACTCACATTTTCACGGTCCACCGGAGAGAGAGAGAGAGAAATATTTTAATGAATAGCTGGAGAGGTTTGTCTGGCTTTTCGCCTGACATGCTACTCCAGGGGCTGGGTGATGATTCCCAGAGACCCCGTCTTTTGGGGTCTCTGGGAAAGGAAAACATTCTGTAGCCATTTTTAGCGCTGTTACTGTATTGCGGAACGCAGCACCCAGGCATTATGCGCAGAGACGGCGTGAAGAGTGGTGCTTTCCGTGTCGAGCGGGGGAGTCGGCGCGAGCAGCATGCAAGAAAATGGCGTCGGAGCTCCCCGAGAGCCGGTTTCGGCGGCGACTGCCCCTTCAAAGAGTGGCTCCACCCTAAGCGGAGGCACGCGCATCGAGGCACCCTAACATCCCCACAGCGCACGCGCGTCCTCTCCCCTGTCGGAACAGACGTGTTGTGCTGCTAAGCATGTTAACAGCCTTTTATTTTGCTCTTGTTAACCTTTTGTTCTGTCATATGCTTTGATTGATGGGTGGTTCCAATTCCCGGCATGGAAGAAGGAAAAGGTTTGGAGGGGAGCATTGCGCAATGCGAAAGAAAGAAAGAGAGAGAGGAAGAAAGAGAAAAGAAAGAGAGAGAGAAAGAATGAGAAATAAAGAGTGGAAGAAAGAAAGAGGAAATTGAAAGAAACAAAGGAAAAGAGAGAGAGGAAGAAAGAAAGGGAAAGAAAGAAAGAAAGAAAGAAAGAAAGAAAGAAAGAAAGAAAGAAAGAAAGAAAGAAAGAAAGAAAGAAAGAAAGAAAGAAAGAAAGAAAGAAAGAAAGAAAGAAAGAAAGAAAGAAAGAAAGAAAGAAAGAAAGAATCGCTTGCTCCCATATTCCGGACAAGGGAAGGGCTCTTAATTTTTTGGGGGGTGCCGTTCACACTTTTAAATGTTGTAAACTTTACACAAAGAATTGGTATTGAAAATGCCAGCTATTCGCATCGAAGTCCGACACAAATGGCACACGATTCGATTACACGTTCCAAATTTTAGAATAGCCACAAACCCTCAATTGTTTTTTCTGTCGATCTGCTCATCATTCCCATTGTTATCCTATTTTTCATACATCAGTTGGTGTATAACTCTAAGTGTGAATGAAATACTTTATAGCCGAGCAGTGATGAGGTGACGTAAAAATTATTTCTGTCAGATGCTGCTGCTAAAACTTGACGGCAATGAGCGCCTCTTTGCAAAAATATCAAACCGTGGCCATAAGTGAAGTTCAATACAAATCAACGTTTTATTCATCTTTGAAAAAAAAAAAAAAAAACGGAGCGCTTAAAGCATGCTACACGTGGAAGCATGACAAGGTGCCAGTCACCTCAAAATGACAGCAACTGACACTTCGCAGAACATAAAATGACACTTTCGAGGAAAGGTGACGAGGCGAAGTTTCTCGAACGCAGGATTGTCAGGTTAACCTCTGGCTAAGAACTTTTGCGAAATTAAGCAAATTTTATACAACAAAATCAAACTAGGGGTGAACGAATATTCGAAAATTTCGAATAACGAATCAAAAAGCGTTCTATTCGATTTGGCGCTCGAATCTAATAGCGCATATTCGAAATACCGAATATTTTTCGAATAGTTTTCGAATAATCAGCAACGACTAAATATGCTCGAAGGAATGAGACGAGGGAACAGTAAGGGGTAACTTTTCTTGTTTTCATCATCAAATTACACCGATGTGTGCAACCCATGTACTTACGGCACTATCGACGCCATATTGATCACAGGATGAAGGCGAAAACTCCAGTGTCGCCGAAGCAACAGTGTCAGCAATCAACTATCTTTGCTATGAAATTCATCATATTGTTAACTCATGACAATTGCTTAATATTTAAGTGTGAGTTTCATTTGAAAGCTGATGACCGTACCAACTTGGATATACAGGGTGTTTTTTTTAAGCAATACAGATTTTTCCTTAAAAAACTATAATAATTAGGCACTTGTCGCCTTCGCAGCCAATTTCTAGGCCGAGGCGGAAAGATTTTACCGCTAATTAGATCACTCAGGAATTGCTCATTAACAAAAATAATTTAATTATTTTTTTAATTATCAATTTTAGGCCAATTGTTTATATGGGGAAGTTGTTCTACGTCACTGTTTATGGCGAGCCCAATTTTTAAAAATTGAAAATATCGCGTGTAGTTTGAGAGATCCATCGTCGAATTTCCAGACCGCGGTGCGGTAGATACCGAAACCGACGCACCGGACGCGCCGGTGCGTCGAAACTGACGCGCCCGGTGC
>JALIZH010028978.1:0-78515 GCA_030522465.1 Rhipicephalus appendiculatus | reverse complement strand
TGTGAGTATACATGAGTGTAAACGTGAGCGGACATAAAGACGATAGAAGTGCTGAGTTGAGTAATAGGATTGGCGAAACACGTAGAGCCCACCCCGACTCCCTCAATAAATACACTTCGGGCTTAGGGCTCATTCAGACCCAGATTCACTAAAATTATCTTCAACTGGGCTCACTCGGACGCACACTCACTAAAAATTCCTCTCAACCAGACTTACTTGGACTGAACCACGCCGGACATTACTTACTCGAACTCACTCAGACTCAGACTCACGGCTCGATCTAACTCTGAGTGAGTCTGTGTGAATCGACTCATGAGTGAGTTTGCCGGGCCTATGTTAATGACTACTTAATTGACGTCTATCAATGCACCGAGCTTTGTCATTATTCCTATACAATACAACAGTATTTCGGAGACAGTCTACGAGATTTATTAATCCTTTCTTTTTTCGTTTTATTGTAACAGAGATCCCAGAATGAAGAGAAACCGTTGTGTCAAGACAAGAAAGTGCGCACCCTTGCCCTCCACATTCGAGTTTTCAAAGTTGCGTGTCTACCTGCGCACCAAAGTGCGGCAAGCAGCCGCCCAAATTTTGTGTTACGCTTTGCCAAAGAGGCGGCTGCGTTTGCTTTGATGGTTTCTTAAGTGCGGAGGCTGAGCGAGACGGTGAAATAATTTGCGTGCCTCATGAGGAATGTAGAAGATACATTGTGGTAGCGGTTCCGCCCACGCCCGGCGGATATGGACTTAACGGAGTACCGAGGTTGCTTGCAGGCAACGTATCTGCTCCCGGAAGCACTAATGGACATCCAAGTGGAACAATTGCGCATGGTGGCAACGCCGGGGGAGGGCACAGTTTCAACAGTTACCAATGGGTATGGAGGCGTTGGCGGCGGCTTGGCCACGGGCAGTTTCAGGCTCCTCTGATTCTATCGAGTCTTATGAAGATGAAGGCGTAAATCCAGAGGGCATACCCATACATGACACCACAAGTCCTGGTAGAGGGTAGCAAACGCCACTCCCTTGCCAGGAGTATCAGGAAGCGGTACCTTGGGTGTTGGTGGCAGAACCGTGGTGGCTGTAGGAAACGCCACTGTTAACTCAGCACTGCCCGCAACCTCTGAGCAAGCCGGTCGCCTAACAACTACGCCAGGGTCTGGCGCGATTATACCATCAAGTAATACCATAGCACGTGCGGTGGCGCAGTCAATGCCGGTGTAGGGACAGGGAGGCGTAAGCTCGCTGACACTACCTGGAGGTACTGCGGGCGCTACGCATCCAGGATTTGGCACAACTGCATTTCCATCAAGCGGTACAATAGGAAGCCAGGGGGGAGCCATAATTGCAGCAACAAACGGTGTCATCTTGGTGAATCTAGCTCAACCAGGATTTGTCGGAGAAACTAATACAGTGGGATCTGGCTCAACTTTTACACCGTCAAGCACTACAGGAGGAACTAGTGCACCTACCGTACCTCATGGAGGCACAGCAGTTTTAAGCTCACCGGGTCATGCAGTACCCGCAGGTGCCGGAGGTATTTATATAAGGGGTCCTGTACTGACTGCTACCCCGTCAATCACTGCAGGAGGATTGAGCGGAGCTGCCTCTACTGGTGTAGAACCAAGCGGTGTAAGCTCAGTGATTTCAGCCCAGCCAGAATTTCCCGGAGGAACTAATACAGTGGGACCTGGCACTAATACTCAGACCATCAAGCGCTACAGTAGGGGACCCAACGGACCGGCCGTACTTCATGGAGGGGGCAACCGTTTTAAGCTCACCGAGTCATGTACAACCCGCAGGTGCCGGAGGTACTTATATAGTGGGTAATGGGAGGACTCCTATACCGTCAATACCTACGGAAGGATTGAACGGAGCTGCATCGACCAGTGTAAGACCAGCTGGTACAGGCTCAGTAATTTCAGCCAATGCAGGATTTCCAGGAGGAACTAATATCGTGGGGATCTGGTGTTCCTTCTAGACCGTCAAGCACTACGGCAGGACCCAGCGGAACGGGCCGCTCCTCTTGGAGTAACAATCATTTTAGGCTCACCGAGTCATGCGCAACCCGCTGGTGCCGGTGGTACTTCTATAGTGGGTAATGGTGTGACTACTATACCGTCAATCACTGCAGGAGGATTCAGCGGAGCTGCCCCTCTACTGGTGTAGGACCAAACGGGTGTAGGCTCAGTGATTTCAGCCCAACCGGCATTTCCCGGAGGAACTAATACAGTGGGACATGGCAGTAGTTCTAGACCATCAAGCGCTACAGTAGGGACCCAACGGACCGGCTGTAATTAATGGAGGGGCAACCGTTTTAAGCTCACCGAGTCATGTACAACCCGCAGGTGCCGGAGGTACTTATACAGTGGGTAATGGTGTGACTATACCGTCAATCACTGCAGGAGGTTTCAGCGGAACTGCCTCGACTAGTGCAAGACCAGCCGGTGTAGGCTCAACAATTCTAGTCCAGCCGAGTGGTTCCACAGGAACTTATGGGGCGAGACCTGCCATGATTTCTGTAGCATCAACCGCTCCAGCAGGAATCGGCATTATTGCCGCAACTGCTACAGGAAATAATGCAGAGACAACCCATACAAACTCAGTGACTACAGCACCACCCGGAACTTCTAGAACTCATACAGAGGGGATCCCGAATTATTGCTGAACCTTCAAGCACTACAGCAGGACACGGTGGAGCTGCCGAAACTGCTGTACGAACAAGTGGAGGAACTCTTACAGTAGGATCTGGTGCGACTCCTTCACTGTCAAACGCTCTGTCAGGAATAAGCACAGCGGCCTCAACTGGTGTTGGAGTAACCGGTGTAAACTCACGAATTCCAGCACCACCAGGAAGTACTGGCCTAAGTCATACAGGGGCACCTGCCGTAACTACTGGATCGTCAAGCACTGCAGCAGAAATCAGTGGAGCTGTTTTAACTGGTCCGCGAACAACCGGCGTAAGCTTGCCCAGTACAGTGCAACCCGCAGGGGATGGAGCAACGCATACATATGGATCCATTGCATCTTCTCTACCATCAAGGCCTACAACAGTAATAAGCGGGGTTGCAGCAAGTGATACAGAAACGAACGGTGTAAGTTCATTGACTCCAGCGCAATCCGTAGGAGCCCTAGGAACTCATATAGGAGGAGCTAGTACAGCTTCTGTACCGTCAAGTGCCACAGCAGAAACTACAGGAGCTGCTGGGACTCATGCACTAACTAACGCTGTAACCTTATTGACTCCAGCACAACCTGGAGGTGCCGAAGGAACTCATTCAGAGGGATACGGCATCACTTCAACTCCACCAGCTGCTATTGCGGGAAATGGCACAGGAACTGTTCTAGCAACTACTGGTCTAAACTCAATGACGTCAGTGCAACGTGGAGGTGCCGGAGGGGCTAGTACTGGGGGATCTCGCGTGAATTATGTAACGCGAAGCCCTACAACAGGAATGAGCGGGGTTGTCTTAACTGGTGCAGGAACGAACAGTGAAAACGCACCGACTTTTGTACATACCGGAGGTACCGGGTCTGGCATAGCTTCTGTACCGTTAGGTGCCTCAGGAGAAGTTAACGGAGCAACTGGTCGAGAAGGAACCGGCGCAGGGCCACTGATTATTACAATAAGAGGAGGGACTGAAGTAACTCGTACAGGGGGATACGGTATCACGTCTACACCATCAAGCACTCCGACAGGAACCGGCGGAGCTACCCTGACGGGTGTAACCATACCGAGTCCAGCGCAAGGTGGAGGTGCCGGAGGAGCTCACGCAGGAAGATCTCGCGTGACTTTTGTAACGCCACGCCCTACAACGGGATTGAGCGGAGCTGCCGTAACTGGTACAGGACCGAACCCTGCAAGTGCACCGACTCTGGTACACCCCGGAGGTACCGTAGGAACTTATTCGGGGGGGTCTGGCACAACTTCTGTACCGTTAAGCGCCACAGGGGAAACTAACGGAGCTCTCGCAACTGGTCTAGGAGGAAACGGTGCAAGCTCAGTTATTATTTCACTACCAGGAGGTGTCGAAGGAACTCGTACAGGGATATACGATATCACTTCTGCGTCAACAAGCACTCCGACTGGCGCCAGCGCACCTACCCTCACCGGTGCAACCGCATCGAGTCCACCGGGACATGGTGGTGCGGTAGTCGCAACTCATGCAGGGAGACCCTGATATAACTTCTGTGTCGTCGAGCTCTACAGCAGTAACTACCGGAGCTGCCGTAACTAATGCAGCAACAGCCGGTGGCCACGCACCGATTCCAGCTCAACCCGAGTTTGCCACAGGAACCTATACCAGAAGGAAGTGGTACCATTTCCACACCGCCAAATGCTAGAGTAGGAGCCGGCCCATCTGCCATTACTGGTGTAGGATCAGCTGGTGCAATAACTATCATACCAGCACAAGGCGTAGGTGCCGCAAGCGCTGGCGGCATTCCTTCTACACCGACACACAATGCAGGAGGAATCGGTGGCACTAGTGTAATGCCTGCAGGAACAGATGTAAGTTCAGTTGGAAATGGCGTGATGCCAGGAGGGGCAACAATAGTTACGGTAGTACCGGGGGCAAACCCTACATCAAATGCTGCCAATTCTATTTTAAGTGGTACCACGGTGCATAATGACGCTGGTGTCAGTGGTGTTTCGGGAGGCTCAATAACTGGCCCCTTACCAGGCGGAGGAAGCGTACCAACATTGCCAGGGCATCAACCATTTGCTGTGTCAAGGAGCACTGATGGTGTACCCTCTCATGGCGCTGTCAGCATAGGAGTTACCGGCGGTAACCTTGTGACAATTAATTCATCATCAATATCAGTAACCCCTATTTCTAATTCTGCAACGGGTACAGGAAACACAACCATTATTTCTGTAGGAAGTACAACAGTATAATTACCAGAGGCAGCGTGGCACAGCACATTACCTAATAATACTGGAATAAAAAAAAAGCCGAATAGGTTCCTTACTCCTACCCAGTCACGAGGTGAACATAGTCACTATATACAGCACACTACCGGTTACGGTTTATCACATGAGTTCATGCTGGGTAGCGATGCTTGCCACTGCTCTTCCTTTTTCTCTGCAGACATAACCATTGCGTACACTGGGCTGTTTGTATCAATGCGTGTTAAAAGAAACGGTTTCGAATAAACACGTTTCTGTCGATGAGGTTTGTATGAATGAAGCCTATCTTGCAATATTTTTTGCAAAGGCTGAGAATGAATATTCTATAAATAAAAGCTGTCTAGGAGACTTTCGATATTTCTATTGTCCCTTCTCTTTCAAGAACTTTTGGCGATTTGCTCCGTAGAGTGGGCATTCGTGAATATCTAGCTCTGCCCTTTGAGCAAACAAATGATTTGTAAGAAGCAGCGACCCAAGGAAAGCCTTACAGCCTGTTTATCATAAAATCATTTGTTGCAGGGCTAGTTGGTTCGTAATGCCAAACTGCAGAACTCAAATTCAATATGGTACACAGAAGAACACACAGCACAGGACAAGCGGTAATTCGCAATTATATGTATTATGAAAAAACTTTCCTAGATATATGCGCTGTACAGCCGGCATGTGCAAGTGCACTGTCCACCATAACCACAAGAGGACATATTTCTCAGATCCACCTAAGAACATCACATCAAAATTTATTTCTTTTGCGCAACGTCACAAAAGTATCACTGACAGTCACTTCCTGTCTTTGTGTTATGATACGCTTGCACAAGTTCTTCAAGATATTCAAAAGTACCATGAGTCCTGTATATCGCGGATTTTCAGCAACGGGAACTATTTTGAAATGGATATAACGGTATAAAACGGCAATTTTTGTGGAGCGATTCCATTCCCGTGGGTACGGTCATGTGGTGATTAATTATACACAATAATTTTTCACAAGCAAAATTTCATATGAAATAGCTTGTAAGCTAAAAAGTTGAACGAATTCATCGAAATAAAGAAACTTACTCCGGAAGGTCCGGTTGCAAGAGTGCAAGAGTAACCATTATGCGCTTAGATATATCCTACAGCCTCCGCTAGACACACAGGATATGAACCTGCCTCAACCATTATAACGTCTTCATCGCACCCTTCTGCTTTTGGTCACGGAGGAACACTGAAAAAAAATGTGATAGTTCTGCGTAGGTACTAAAGCTCACGTGGCTCGTTTTCGTGTCCCGACCTTTGCCCTGAGGACGCTCCATGCACAACCGATGTTGCACCGCCACCGATGGATGGGCGAAAAGGGGGCAGCAGGCATCGGCTACGCCAGTGCTGCATAGCTTAAAACTTCCTAGAATAGATTATGAGTGGAAATCAGCACAACAGAGAGGACGGGAGAGAAAAAACCGGCAGATCCCACGCACTGTGGGAATCGATGTAATGCGAAGCAGCCAGGGAAGGAGCAAATCATGCTTTACATAATTTGCATGTCATGTTTTACATGTTACGACCTGTCATTTGTGTTCGTCATACAGTCACGTCGCGATATACCAATTTTGGTGTATGTCAAGCTAGCGAACTGGACGCAAGCGCACCATGAGCGTGGCATGTAAATGGCATTGCAGATGACATGAATGCCAAGATTTTCATGCTACCACCTGCCACTTACGTTCGTTATACAGTCATGTCACTCAATACCGAATTTGATGTATATCAAGCTAACGAAACAGCCGCGAGCACGCCATGAGCGCGGCATGCAAATCATGTCGCACATGACAAGTCATGATTTCCATATTACCACTTGTCATTTACGTTTATCATACAGTCATGTCACTCAATACCAAATTTGGTGTATATTAAACTAACGAAACGGCCGCGAGCGCGCCATGAGCGTGGAATGCAAGTCATGTCGCTCATGACATGTCATGATTTCCATATTACGGCTTGTCATTTATGTTCGTCATACAGTCATGTCACTCAATACCAAATTTGGTGTATTTCAAGCTAACGAAACGGCCGCGAGCGCGCCATGAGCGCGGAATGCAAGTCATGTCGCACATGACAAGTCATGATTTCCATATTACGACTTGTCATTTATGTTCGTCCTAGAGTCTTGTCACTCAATACCAAATTTGGTGTATATCAAGCTAACAAAACGGCCGCGAGCGCGCTATGAGCGTGGAATGCAAGTCATGTCGTTCATGACAAGTCATGATTTCCATATTACCACTTGTCATTTACGTTCGTCATACAGTCATGTCACTCAATACTAAATTTGGTGTATATCAAGCTAACGAAACGGCCGCGAGCGCGCTATGAGCGTGGAATGCAAGTCATGTCGCTCATGAAGTCATAATTTTGATATTACCACTGGTCAGTTATGTTCGTCATACAGTCATGTCACTCAATCACAAATTTGGTGTATGTCAAGCTAACGAAACGGCCGCGAGCGCGCCATGAGCGTGGCATGTAAATCATACTTTTCATGACAAGTTAGTGATGATTTTCATGATAAGACCAGCCATTTATGTTCTTCATACAGTCATGTTATGCCATACCAAATTTGGTATAAATCCCATTAACGATACGGCCAGGAGAGCACCAAGTCGTAGGCGGCTAGATAGATAGATAGATAGATAGATAGATAGATAGATAGATAGATAGATAGATAGATAGATAGATAGATAGATAGATAGATAGATAGATAGATAGATAGATAGATAGATAGATAGATAGATAGATAGATAGATAGATAGATAGATAGATAGATAGATAGATAGATAGATAGATAGATAGATACGCTCAAAGTCGCCGGAGTTCGCTAAGAAATGCTTCGCATTTAAAAGGACACGGAGCGCTGATATCAGCTCTCTAGCTGTGTCCACTCTTCAGTCCCCTCCTGTCGATTCCGCTGATTTGCACTCATAATCATGTTGTACCAACACGCCCTATTTTACAGCCTTATTATAATAGATCCTAAAAAAAGAGCCTGGGTCCGCAGATAAGGTTCGTTCAACTGAAATATTCACTGTTCAGAAGTTCGTTTAAATTAAAGATTTTTACATAGCATACATAGGAAAGCCGCTGGGGATTTTCTAAAAGTTTGCTGTTCTGAAACATTCGCTAAACGGACGTTCGTACAAATGACAGTTTGCTGTACAGTGGGGCTGCTAACTTTAATACCTTAAATGTTGAAAAAGTACAAAATAGGAACTCTCATGGCATGTGCACCGCCACTGACTGTACTAGTCCAGCGCCACCGCCCTTATATATCGGAGCTTCAGTTTATATATACTGCCGACGATATGTGCGAACACCCTGTATGGTAGCTTTACAAATTGAATTTCCGCCATTAATTCTTGACAATTTCGCGACAATCGCAGAACGAGAAGCAAAATACTAACATATATGACCTAAACACCGTATTATTGCCGTGTAGGATTTTTTTTTGCATTTTAACCTGGGAGTGTTAGACGGCACTGACTAACATTCTCAGAAAGTGTACCGGAGGACAACCGCCGCCGTAGCTCAATTGGTAGAGCATCGGACGTGCTAGGGGAAGGTTGCAGGTTCGGTCCCTACCGGCAGCTCGTTGCATTTTCATCCAGTTTTTTCTTCACATTTACATCATTATTACTACAAATCACATCCCGTATACTTTCCTTGGCTTGATTGTCTTTTGATTTTTTGTAATGTTTGCGGCGGTGAATAAAATTTCAAACAATGGCAGGTCAGGCTACGCCAAACCAAATCCTGAATGCCTCTCGAGAAGGTTCTTTTTCAAATCAGCATATGTTCCATCATGTTTTTTATCCATTTGAGCAGCATTAGTCTCTTTGCTGCGACATGCAACGTCTCGTGTAGCTTGTCACATGCGCTTGGCGCTTCGTGCAAGATCTTCCGGAACTTTATGGGCACACGTTTAAGATTTAGTTACACGATATGCGATCGGCTGAGGTTTGAAATTCTGTGTAATCTCTTTGTGCCCTGAATAGCTTCACCGGTCGCGAGCGAGAAAAGTGCCGGTGGCTCCCACGGAAACTCAGGCAGCTCGTAGCTGCTTGACTTGTAGTCGCTAAAATTTTGTCCAGTTTATTCTCCAGCGTCACTTCAGATGTAGCAACCGTCTCATGGTGGATGGTGGACCAAAAGCGACTCCCGGTTATGTGCAGCAGAGACCCGCTGAAACATTCTGGTAAAGCTGCAGCGTCGCGCTACAACCCGCGTCGCTTCCTAGAGTGTTTAATATTTTACAATGTGTTTCTAATCGGCCGTTTTCAACTTTCCTGGGACGCCATATGCTTTGTAATGCGACACTTCATTTTCATGAGAATGTTCATGTGGGTCTCTTCTGCATATAACCATGGCGCGTTTTTGGTAACTAATTTCTTTGTCAGGTATGACTTTTTTCAGATATTTCTCATTTAATTATGGCAGGACGCCGTTGCTGCCATCGAGAGATGGCGCCACGTACAGATGTCCCGAAATTTTGAGAATGGCTAAAAAGACTTTGCGCACAATTTCTGAAGGACAATTGGGCCCGCTTGACCGCAAAAGCGACTGCGACAACGCTGATCTTCAAGGACACATCACTGTATCTAGCGCTGTGTCTGCTTCTTTTTTCGTATACCGTATAGGCTATGTCACATGCTTCACAACAATGACTAGACCATTCAAAGTTTTTGCTTAATTTCTCTACCTTTCGTACAAATTCCTTTTAAAATCCGCCAAATTGTCCGCGTACTCAACTCTCTTCTTATTATGTAGCCGGGTTGACGTGAAGCATTTCCATTGTTCTACACAATAAAAAAGTCCTGCTTCTGACGCAAGTTATCGACAACTGCCTCAGCGATGAACAATAGTTCTCCAGCTCACCGTTTTAGGATATGCACCTGGAAGAATATTTTGAAAAAAAATTCATGAAGCTACTCTCACCGCCAGGGACACGCGTTTCAAATGACGGGGAGGTTGCCTGAGGTAATTGAGATGAAGACTTCAGCTGTGCAAATCCGGTCGGCCGTCAGCACGCGGTGACAGATGAATACGAGGCAACAGGACTACTTTGTCTGAGAATAACAAAATTATATAACAAGAATAAAAGCGGGCGCTCTTGTCTTTATTAACTTTATTTTCTGAGCAGCATTTGAAAGAGTGTGTTAGTACTATTGGCCATTTGTAAGCACCATATTCCGATTTTTAAAATTCATACCTGACATTCCTTCCTATATGTACTGCGAATGTATTATCATTTGAAAATTTATTGCTAAATGCAGGTGAAAAGTACAACAGTAATTTGGCTGTTCAGGGTGCTTGTTGACACTTTTGCTGAGTTCCAACATTTTTTTTTCAACACAAGAGAGCCGAATCGGTTGCAAGCCTTCAATTTATTGTTAAATTGCGTATTAAGAAATCATTGATGCACTTAATCATTGATGCACTTACGCTTTCTCCAATGTGGCGCGTAATATTCTATTGCGTCCCATACAAATTTGTCCGCATGAACTCCTGTCAAAGTAGGACGCCTAATTGTCTCTTAGATAGTCTGACAAACGCCTAACTTGCATTAAGATTGTGAGCTGAGCAAGTTGATTTTCAACGCCATGCAAGGACAGTTATATTTCGATGAAAAAATAGGGCATAATACGAACGTTAACTTTTCGTTTATGTGCACAATTTATGTGATTTCAACTTCATTTATGCACCTCAGCCATTGACATGCGGGTGCTATCAAGCGACAGTAACCAGAAAGACAAATTTTGTAGACGGGGGGATGACCACTACTGTAGATCACTAAAAGATAACTTCCGGCGGCAGGGCCCTTGCTGTCGGCGGGAAGTGATACTTTTGTCCACTTTCGTTTGTTCACATTTATATTACATTTACAACAAATTATATCCCCTATACTTTCCTTGGCTTTCGTCTCTGTTAGTTCTAATTATTGTTGTGTCTAGCTAAGAAAAATGTCTCCTTAAAATTACCCTGCTTTCATTCATTCATAACGAGGGTCTCACACTTGCAGACGGGATGCCTTCAGGTAGTATGCGAGTGATTATTGGTCATCTGCCAGCTCGTAATAAGATCACGTGCTTCGGGACGCCAGCAAGCAGAACAAGAGTCTTTCACACTCTCCGTCATGGCTACTAGCAGCGTTGGCTAACTCTCCCAGCTTTAAATGCACACATATAACCCATGAAGTGGACGGAGGGATGACTGTAGCTGTAGCTAAGTTGGTAGAGCATCGCACGCGTTATTCACGTCATTTATAAAAAGGAGAATATTCTTTGGCTGTGAACTTTCGCAAACATAGCGAGTAATATCGCTTCCCTTTGCGAACCGATGTATGATAAAGAATGACCTCTCAAGAATGACAGCACTAACGTAAAATATATCTCGTCAGGTATAGCTGTAGCAGTTAAGACATCTTAATGGTAAATATTCTCTTTGTCAGCATACGCGAGCAGACGTCTTGTTATACACGTCAACACGCTCCATCGGTTTTCTTCAAGCACATGCGAGTTCCCTTGTGAGAACACAAAAGAAAGTAGTATCTTGAAGGTCGCGAGTGACAGATCTGTCTTGGAAACAATGCACATCTGTAGAGATAGTCAGTGCTTACCACTTCAGATTTTTTCCACTAAACTGAAGGGTCTGCCTGGTGTCGTATGATTGCATCGTTGGAAGCGGGATGTATGCGAAGGAGATTTGGTTAGCTGCCATCTGCATTTTGCTATCACACAGCCCTCAATTAAGTAAGTACTCCGTTTAGAGGTTTTTCGTAAAAACACTTGATATGGAAAATTTTACATTGCCTGTGCATCAGCTTTTACTTTAATTACCATTGTGAACGAGAGCCAGAGACGTGAATATAAGGTGTGAAAAATCAAGGAAAATTGGTGGTAGAATACTGAAGCAAGCAAATCACCAAATATATACACCGCGGCATGATAATGAGAAGAGCAAGCCCACCATACGCAGAAAAGCACCACAAATATCGGCAAATTGCTCCGTCCTGAAAGGTCGTTGTGCTGCCCAACATGCAATAGAGAGAGAGCAACGGAGAGGAAAGGCAGGGAGGTCGTCCAAGCTTTGTCTCGGTTGGCAACCCCCCACATGCAAAGATGTGTCGTTTTCGTCCTTGCACTAAACTGAATTCCACTGAAAAGCAACATTGTGCTTAAAAAAAATGCAAGCCAGATTTTGAACAACCAATATAGTTTCTTTCAATTACTAAGAAACAGAGATGATGTCGCATCTTGTTTGGATCTGGAGTCAATATTAGGGGAAAAACAACCGCGTATATTATTTTTTTTATCTTGAGGCTCACAGGTTCATTACTACACTTAGCGGCCCTGTATGGCGTGGCCGTTCCCAAACCGCAGTTCATATTTGCGAAGCTTGATGTAGGAACACAAAATAAAAGGTCGCATGATTCCCGACAAATAGAAGCTAAAACTCATTACATGATACATTTATTAACAGCAAGCTATTTATGCTATCGGTAGGTTGTGCTCCGTCATCCAAAGCACAAGAGGTGGGTATGTGCCACAGTAAATGGACCAGCTACACTAGCGAGTACACCAGCTGCGAGCGTTAATCAAAAAGTCCGCTCGGGGAAGTGGAGCGCATGAAATACGTGAACGAGAGAGAGAGAAAGAGTTAGAAATAAAAAAAAGACAGGGAGGATAGGGAGGGAAAAACAAAGAGATCAAGAAAAGTGATACAAAGAAACGAAGAAAAGATAGAGAAAGATAGAGGAAATTAATACGTAAGAATATAGAAATACAGAGTGACATGAAGAGGGAGAGAAAGAGATAGAAAGAAACAGGTCGAAAAAAGAGATACATAATCAGAGCACAAGATAGAGAGAACATTAACGAGATAAATAAATAGAAACAAAGAAAGAGAAAGAAGAAGCGAGAGAGAGAAAGGAAGAAATAGAACGAAAGAAGTATAAAGAAACAGGCGCAAAAAGAGCTGCAGGAAAAAAGAGAGAAAAAAGAAAGAAATGGAAGAAAAAAAGAAGAGAAACAAACAAGACCTACCCAGCTCTACTTTTTCCTTCAGGCTTCGCTCCTCTATAGCGCGAAGCTGTCATAATTTATGTAGTAAACACTCCATGTTATGTTTATGCTTGGTACTTTTCATTTTTTAAATCTGCAGTCTTTTGCCAGTGAAGCACACTGTAAACATGATGTATTTTCTCTGCTTCCGCATGCAGCTCACTCTAAAAAATGCGGCTGCCTGGAAAAGCCACCGAAGTACAAGACGTGCAAGGACCCTTTCTGTAGGCCTAACCTAACTCCAACTTCCATCTTGAATCAACATCACCACTGTGTCTGCAGGCTGGGCGCTTATCGTAATCCCTGGGGTCAATGTATAACCCTGGAAGAGTGCAGGAGCTGTGGCACATTCCGGACTAAGAGCTACAATCTCTGTGCGTCCGAATGTCCCATGAGGTGCGACCAGCCCATACCAAACTGCTCCAGCAGGTGTGTTGCCCGATGCGACTGTGCTCCAGGATACATTCTGTAAGTTCCTAACAGTACTTACTACCGACAGATGCGTAAGGTAGTCTTCGAAGTACATGCGATCAGCACCCTCAGCTGTCCATTTCAACATTATACTTGCTTCAACTTCCGAATATGCAACAGCCATTACAAAAATTACGTAGATTTCTCGAGTTGCGGCAAGATATATAAGACGACTGTCACACGGTAGATCAGTTACTCATTTACGTCTATTCGGCGAAATTTTCTGTGTGAGTATTCTCATGAACAGTTATGTAATTATGTCTAATATTCTATTTCCATAGATCAGTCTCATAGTATGCGTCTTCCTTGTTCTCAAGCCTAAAATTAATTCGAGTGTCCCCAGAGCATTTGAGCCTTGAATCCAGGATGTCATTTAAGATAGCTAATATTAATAAATTTATTGTTTTTAAAACTCTCCATATACTTGCACTTTCTCTTGTCCGCTTCTGTTACTTAGGATAATTCATATACTTTTTGTAAATTTTCCTCGCATGGGCGTCAATATACTGGACCTGCCGCGTAAAGCGGTGAACAACCGCATGAAAATGACAAATCTCTTGAATTTGATTCATTTTTCTCAGTCCAGGTCATACATATATACGTTACCCTCCAAAGGAAAATGGCCTTTGTCCTGAAGCTGAACATGGAGTTACGCGTTAAATGTATATGCTGATCTTAGCAATGCAAACGTGGATGTTCTTATTTTTGCTTTTTGAGGGAAGTTGCGCAAACTCATTATTACTTCAAGAGTACTGAGCTCTTTAATCTGGAGCGAGTCGGCTCTGTTTAATGAAGAGTAGAAGAAGCTAACGATTAGTGCAAGCTGCATACTTCATTTCTTTGATAAGTTATCGCAGCTTAGTGCCTACGACAACCGGTGACTGAAATTAGCGGTAGTGCACGCATCTTACCTGCTAATGCGTATCTTATTACTTTGACTTGGAAGATTTTTAGTCTTGTTCGTACATATGCGCACTATGGCTCGCCTTTTTCATCTTCTATGAGGTTCTCTCGCAGTCACGTCATAAGGTTTCAGACACACTGAGTCCATTTATTCGGTGTTCATACCACGTATATCAAAAGGGTGGAATTGCCTTCCCGCACTAACGCCTCAAATAAAGGCTCTGATTTCTTCATGCGCGCTTTACCAGTGACATTATAATTTTTTGCTGCATTTAGTGTATACAGTGTAATTGCTGTTTCATTTTACAATATGTACGGTGGCATTTCACTTTTCACTGCTTCTTTGTGCTACTCTTACTTTATTTTCTTTTGTTTCCTCTTCAAATGTCAGTGTCTAACATTTTTCGTTTACTTATTGGGTTATTTGTATTGTTAATGTGTGCATTTGTGCAAATTTGCTCTATTATTGTATAAATGGGAATAACCACTTCTTTTGTAAATATAACCACTCCGCTCTGTAACCTCTATTGACCCTGAGGGTAAATAAATGAAATGAAATAAATGAAATACAAGTGTAGAATAAAAAACAAACTTATAATTTAATTTTGTGAAATTTTTACTAGAAGTATTTGCGGATTTGTGTGCAAACAAGAGCAACTTGTTTCGTCAGCCACACGACTTCAGGACAGTTGTCTAGAAGGAATTTAAAGTCAGGGGCTCGCTTTCAATCCTGATTCAATCTTTATGACAGCGCGGAATGTCCATGTTTTAGCAGTTTTACCTCTGATAGTTCAATGAACCATTATAAAAGATTCCAAGAAAAATTTATGCATATGCTTCATTTTCACGTTTTGGCCTTGGCACCAAGCTTTTCAATGTCTAACTTTTTTGTCAATTTTTTTGACGCAGGGACAGAGGTAACAAGAAGGAATGCGTCAAGGCTGACTGCTGTCCTCCTAGGTGTCCCGCCAACTCGAAGTTCAAGCTCTGCGTTTCCAACTGCCGGCCTATGTGCAACAGGCCACAGCCACGGATATGCTTGAACGATTGTTTGAGAGGCGGCTGTGTGTGCAACCGCGGCTTCGCCGAAACCGTTGTAGGAGGCGTGACAACCTGTGTGCCGCAGTTCACTTGTGGTCAAAGAGATAAATTCTCACAGAGACAAAGTCTCTGAAGCAATGTGATTTGTGGCAATGAAAAAAAATGATGCTCACGTGTTTAGAGCTTAAGCAAAATTACCAATAAAATTTTCGCTAATAATAGCTTCTACCAGCAATTTGCAGTGGATCATGATGGATGGAGAACGAAAGAATACTCTCGGCTTCTATGTCCTACTGTTTATGTGAGACTAGGGTGAAGAGATAATTAAAATTAGCTTACAAGCCGATTTGGATGTACCTAAATAATTTCTATAAGGCAAGCTTTAACCAAGAAACACTTCTATATTACATGTTCATTGTGTGAAATGTGGAAATAAGCTGCAATACACGTCCACCAAAACGCCTAGAGCAGAAAATAATGAAATTTAGCGGTTTTTTTTTTTGTAAAGCGATCTCCCTGCGCTAGTTCGCTCTAGATTTTCTCTTGAGTTGCTAGGGACTATTTTTAACGCGATAGCGTTAAAGAGCTCGTTTCGCAGAAATTCCGGCGTCGGCGTCGGCGTCGTTGGTTGCGAAAATCATCATCTTGTCCGTGACCGAAAAATCGAGAAAGATGCAAATAAAATAAATAATAAAAATTTTCGGGTCCGAGTGAGGATCGAACCTGGGTCGTCTGCGTGGCAAGCAGGTGTTCTACCACACAGCCATGCCTCTGCTTGGAAATACTGTGAAAATAACTTCCTCTGCTTGGAAATGCAGTGAAAATAACTTCCATGCTTCGCAAACGCAAGCGTCCTTTACATACGCGTCACAATATAACATGTAATATCCCAGGAATATTGCGTGGTACAAGCGTAAATTGCCATCGGGCGTCAGAATATGTGACTATCATAACGATTCCGTAGTTTAAAGCCAGCCACCTATTACAAACGGCACACACCTTACTGCGCGTATTCCCTTAACACCACGTAGTGGGTGCATAGCAAGTTCGAAAACATTTCCCACGTTTGCCGCGCATAATTTCTCCTGGTTTAAACCATACTACCCATTACATAGTATGCACTAAGTGATTGAGGTACGCAGTAGGGACGGGATATTGCTATCGCGTTCAACTCTTAAAGGCGAAGTTTAAGGGTCCCCCCAATTTTTCAAAATTTATTTACTTATACATGTACCTAAAGGCACGAGGGCATTACACGGGGGGGGGGGGGGGCGTAGTAACATACGAACATAAAACCAACATGAACAATAAAGTAATAAAAGGTTTGAAAAATAAATAAGATCGTATCAATAATTAAAATCATACAAAACTGAGTAAAATGACAAAACTACACTAAGAAAGCGTAACACAAGAACGAACGAGGTCGAACATTTTTCTCCTAAACAGTAGTCAAGTGACCGAGTTATAAAGCGAGCTAGATAAATCACTATATAAGCACATGTGCATCTGGGGCAGTTATACGAGGTCATTCGGTAGTGAACTTTTATTATGAAAAGTTCACTACTCTAGGTTTGAAATTTTCGCAACCATAAGGTTGGAAATTTTCGCAACCATAGCGAGTAATTCCACTTTCCATAGTGAAGCCATGTTATTAAGAATACTTTACAAAGAATGGTGGCACTTGTCTAAAGCATAACACGTCAGGTATGGCTGTAGCAGTTGATAAATATATGTGGTAAATATTCTCTTTGCCAGGCAACACGAGCAGACGTCCTTTTATGCCCGTCAGAATCTCCTACCATTTTTGACAGCCATATGCGAGTTGTCTTGCAAGAATACAGAAATACGTAGTGTCTTCAAGGACATTAGTGACAGATGCATGTCTTGAAAACAATGGGCGATCGACCGCATTTGGGGAGATGTCATAGTGCTGACGACTTCAGACATTTTTGGACAAAATTGAAGGCTCGGCCTCATCTCTGTTTTCGATAACATCTTTGGAAGCGGGATGTATGCCAAGGAGTTTTTGGTAGGAGCCATCTGCATTTTGCTCTCTCACGGTCCCTCACTAAGTAAGTGCGCCGTTTATATATTCTTCGTAAGGACACTTGATATGAAGTTTTACACTACCGGTGCATCGCCACAGTGACTGACGCTGTGAACGAGAGATGTGAATATAGGCTGCTAGGTATCAAACACAATTAGCGGATGAACAAAGCAACAAGTCAAATCACTAAATACATGCAGCGGGGTGTGCTAATTTGGGATGACCAATCAGGGAAGGCTTGTATCATTAAAGGTCCTTGTGCTGCCCAACATGCAAGAACGTATAGTTAGTGTGTTACAACTGTAAAGCCAAATTTTGCCGTAATGTAGATATCTTCCACTAAGTAGCGCACGGATGGGTCACAGCAAGGCTGGTGTGATCTCCTATGAAGTCCCGTCTTGGCTATATTATTGCTAGGTTTTGCTAAGCGATGCTAAGTAATTCCAGATATTGACAAGATTTGCTAAGTTTTGCGGCAGTAAAAGCTCGTTAATTCGGATTTCACTGGACCGGAAAAAGATGTCTGAATTAACGCAATACCGAATTATCGAAATTATCAAGAAAACAATAAACAAATCTCTATCTTGTAAACACGATTTCATTTTTTGATGATTACGTAAATCCCGCACTTCGCATAACAGCGGTGTAGGAGCTGCAATTTACACAACTCGCGCCTTTGTTCACAGCATGGCCGTGGCTTAAGACCTCCCTGTCTTAACTAGCCCGAAACGTGTTAACCCGAAACGTCGTTATCGTCATTACCATACGGTTTGAGCTGATGACGCTGGCGATAGAGACTGCGCTGACTTGGTTCGGTAGTGCGCGTACGCCATTTTCGCGACTTTAAGTCGCTCATTTGCGGCGCTTCGCGGTCGACGAGCTCCGATACTCGTTTCAATTAACCGGGTTACTGTCAAGTATGACCGAAATAACGAGAGTTTGATGCCACTGAACAATGCATATGCTGGCCAGGAGCAGAAAACGCGTCCGAATCATCCGATTTTCTCAATTAACAGGTGCCGAATTAACGAGCTTTTACTGATTTCCCCACGTCCCATCAAGCCAAACCGGCTCTTCCGTTCCAGTCGTACTCGCACCTCGATCACCTCTCAACATTAAGACATGCGCAGTGTTCGCAGCTGTTTGATGGAACCCGAAGCAGCTAAGGTTGGCTGATGGGAACTGGGACTAGCTAGAAGCTGACCAGCTCCACTGTAACCCACCCTGTAAAGTAATATTACGTGGTCTTGGCAGGAATCATGTCACGTGACTAGTTTTTACATCATGCTACGTGATTCCGGTAACATGACTTGATGCGCCGCCATCTTGCGTGGTCACGCTACCTGTAAATAAGCTACGCTATGCGAGTACGGCTAGGTGACGCGACTACATGTGATGTCGTATTACGTGACCTACATCACGTAACCAGCTGTGACATGAACAGGAAAATCAGTCGTGAAAAGAAGCTTGTGCAAGCTCCTTTTCCTGCTCCGCTTCCTCATATTAGTCGTTCCCACCATCACATACCTTCTTGTTATATTGATGTTGAATTGCAATGGCATGTCGCTAGCGCACGGCTGGTTCGTGAACGGAGCGCCTTACTGCGAGCGAGACCGCTCTCGCCAAACCTGACATTGGAATGCATATGCACTTCGAAGGGAGCAGTTGGTACATGCAAATCTAGCGAGGAGGCGCCAAACTACAGAGCATCCGCATGATCCCAGGCTTTCGTGTGTTTTGTTTATACAGACTGCGAGCCACTCCACCGTGGCTGCTTGACAGGCTGTAGGTGACGCAGCAGATCTCGCATTGCTCCGCTACCCGTCGCGGCAGACGAAAGTGGTTGCAGAACTTGAGGAAAACAGCATTTCGGAAAAAAATTACCGACTATTACGATACTGGTTGTTGGGTCATTTGGTTAACATCAAATGGGTACATTATAACGCAAACTTGGAAAAGAAATATTCGACAAAAGAAGTAGGAGGGAGCAGAAAGGTCTGGCGCTAAACCTTCACCAGCATACTGATTGCACGATGTGAGATACAAGGTTAGCGCAGCTTGAAGTAGGCGAGCTTTAGAAAGGGACCAATGTACTAGAAATATGGCTGAGTAAGACTCAACCGATTGTCTTGGCGGCCTTAATGCACCTTCGTGTGTCTTCGCGTTTAGATTACAGATAGCGGTGACGTCACGCTCTTTTTTTAACGCGTCGACGTGTGCTGTTATCGTTGTGCTATGTTTCACGTGCCTGCGGCGAAAGGTGGACGAGGACCGAAAGAGGAGGCGGATGGTCTTGAGGAAGAACATGCACGACTGTTGAGGACTCGCACACCTGTCAACTCTCCGATTGTGCGTGCATGGCTCTAAATGATCCGAAAAATATCCCCAACAACACCGCGAGTAGAAAATAGGAACAACAAAGGACAACTGTTCCAAAATTTTCACGCCTTCATCTATAACGTGCAAAGCGCTCTTCAAGTTACTTTTGCCGCGGTACGCGTTTGTCATGCGGAAAAGCATACTAAAATCAGAAAGGGGCTACTAATCATCACAGGTCACAACAGACCTGCTTCATTAATTACGCACGCGCGCACAGACAGCATATTTACGAGTGCAAGTATGATTGTTGACGTCTAAAAACACCACTTACAATCACTAAAAGCTATTCATGACGTTGTAGCGGCACTGCGAAAAATAAATGAAAACGTACGCCAGCTTTTTTCTCTCTTTTTTTTTTTTTTTGGCATGCTAATTTTCATATTATCGGATGATACGACTTTCGGGTGATACGAATATTTTATAGCGAAAGCTGTTATGAGAACACAGCAAGGGTCGTTTCTGCGCCGTAGTTGTCCGCCGCCGCCGCCGCCGGTGTCCGTAACCAATATCGCACGAAAAAAGAGAAAAAACTAAATAAATAAAAAAACACCTGTGACAGAACGGGAATCGAACCCGGGTCCTCTGCGTGGCAGCCCAGCACGCTACCACTGAGCTACGCCACTGCTTGAAACTGCGGTGCAAACTGACCCTAGGCAGGCTTCATATCGGGTAAGGAATCGCGTTAACGTGTGTTGTAAAGCGTTTTAGAGCAGTAAAGTAAGAACCAGGCGTCACACAATGCCAATTGCGTAACGAGTTGGTCGTTCAATGCTCCAACCCATTACAAAAGCCTGAGGCATAATTATTCATCGTCGTCAGCCACAGCATCCACAAAGTGCACATATTTCGTTACAAGAGTGTAGCGGGCACCGCGCTTTTCTGAAGAATGACGAAGAATGGCATAGTAGACGCGTCCCCACTACACAAAAATTATGAGGATTTATAGCGTAGTGGGTACCATGAAAGTGGGCTTGTAGTAGTTGCCCCAAGAGTGTTTAAAAAGGCTAAAGGCTGCTCTGCAAGCTTTCGCTGTGGCTGTGCTGCGCCTTCTGGACAGGCCTGGCGGTTTTTTTGGCGACCCCGCGAGATTCGTATCACCAAGATTTTGTTGTATACTACAGCATAGCGCAGGAAAGAGGTGGGAAAGAGAAGTGATTGTGAGGGGAAGTTAGAGGGTGAGGAGGGCAAGCGAAAGTGAAGTAAACAGTATGGCGTGGCATAGAAATAAAAAAAATATAGAGAAAGAAAGTAAAAAAAACAAAGAGGGTGAAAGAGAAAATCAAAGAAAGAGAGAATACGGAGAGAAAAAAATATAGAAGTAAAGAGGAAGCAAGAAAGGAAGAGAAATAGAGATAATGAAGAACGATAAAGAAAAATAGATAGGCAAAGAGAGAGAAAGAGAGAAAAATTCAGGGTGACAAAAAAAAGGAGAGTGAAAAGGGAAGTGAGGTTGAGGAGGAGAGATGTAAGGCAGCGGAAGAAGAAAAGGAGGACGGGAGAGAGTAACGGGAGAGAGTAAAACACAGCATAGACACATTGAGAAAGAGATAAATAAGCAAATGCAGAAAGACGAACAAAAGAGTGAAAGAGAAAAAATACAAAGAAAATACAAAGAAAAATCGAAAGAGCAAGGAAGAGAAAGAAATAGAGAGAGAAAGAGAAAAAAAATATCAAGAAGGAAGAAGAAAGTGAATAATAGAAAAAGAAGGAGAAAGAAAGGGAAACATTGAAAAGAAAAAATTGAAAGCTGAAGGAAAAGAAACAAATAAATAAACATAAAGAGAGGAAGACAGAAAAACACAGAAAGGGAGAAAAAAGGAAAGACTAAATTAAAGCTAGGAAAGCCGCCCAGCTCTGCACTTCCTTCAGTCCAGGCACCACTAGTGCGAAGCTGCCTTAGCTTTTTTTTCATATATATTGCTCAGCATAAATTAAAAAAAAACGTAGAATGTGTTGGATAATACAAGTGTAATCATAGCATGATATCAACGCACAGCTTATAACTCCAAACTTAAACAATACAATAGCTCTAAAACAAAAGCTGACAGGCAACATCGACATTGGTATTGAACCTTGAAGATGAAGATAGCAGGCAAAGTGGTTGGGAAGAAGTATTGTTACAGCAAGTTGTGCCGCAAAAAAATTGCAACACTAAGTGCTCACTGGGGCATTCGGAAGGTCACTTTGACTAGATATAAAACTGTTTGCTCAGGAAGTTCACAAAGGGGGACTAAGTTCACGCACAAACAGTGCCAATGCCTTAACAAATATAGTCTGTTCTCAGAAAGATGGCTTAACGCTGGGTCTTCAATGCACTTGTTCACAATTGCCACACACAAAATGGCCGCCACCCAAAACCGAAAATTTTTCCTATTCTTGACCGAAGATTGCCGTTGTTCTCCGCTAGAGCACAGATAAAATGTCTTGTTTTCAGGAAGAAGGCTTCGCAGTAAAAAGAGCGCCCGAACATAAGAAACACTACGGTGGCGCCTGTACACCGCGAATTACGCTAGATGGCGTATGCGCGAGACAATGAGTGACAACAAGTAACTCGAAATCTTCTTTGTCAAGAAAACTTGGGTTGGAGAAGCAGCTTTCAAGATCTTCTAGAAGGCCATTCTTTTCAGACATAAGTAATAAAGTCGGGGGTGTAATAAACTGGGACATCAAAAGCGCTGTGTTCTTTATTCAAGATGGGATATGAAACGGCGGCCCTAGCTAGGTAGCCAGAGTTTTAAAATGTGCCCGCGTACTCTATGACGGCACGGCTGAATGAATGTTGCTGATTATTGCATGAAGCACGTCCCACTATTTTTGTGCTCTGTCAAATTGAGTGATTGGGTAAGATTAATTAACCAACTTGTAAAGCGATCAAGCTTGGGTGCAAAAATTCAATGAGAACATTGAATATCCGTTTTCGCAAAATGTCTCATTAGACAGTTTTAACATTCTATTGATAAAATATTAAGTAGTAGTCGATATTTCTGAAGCTTGATCTTGAAGCATGATATCAATTTTCGCTTGATTTCTCAACCGTCGCAAACGTAAGCTACAGCACCTAATTTCGGTCCACTTTTTAATAATAACATCTGGGGTTTTACGTCCCAGAACCACTATATAATGATGAGAGACGCCGTAGTGAAGGAGCTCTGCAAATTTTGACCACCTGGGGCTATTTAACGTCCACTGACATCGCACAGTACATGGGCCTCTACCATTGCACCTACACCGAAATGCGACCGCCGCGGCCGGTATCGAACCCGTGACCTTAGGGTCAGCAGCCGAGCATCTTAACCACTGTTGCAACGAGGCGCAGCAATGCACTTTTTCTATCGCAACACAAATACTAGTGTGCCGCAAAAGACTCAAGATTCGGGTTAGGTTTGCTACTTGTGATTTCATTTCTGCAAACTTTCGCCAGTGAAGCACACTGTAAATACTCTATATTTTCTGCACTTTTATGTACAGCTCACTCCAGAAAATGCGGGTGCCTGGAAAAGCCACCCAAGTACAAGACGTGCAAAGACGCTTTTTGTAGGCCCGACCATACTCCAGATGCAGTCAAGAGACAACATCACCGCTGCGTCTGCAGGCTGGGCGCTTATCGAAACCCATGGGGCGAGTGTATAACCCTTGAAGAATGCAGGAGCTGTGGTACATTCCGGACCAAGAGCTACAACACCTGTGCGTCCGAGTGTCCCATGAGATGCGACCAGCCAATACCAAACTGTTCCAGCAGGTGCGTCGCTAGGTGCGACTGCGCTCCAGGATACGTGCTGTAAGTTCCTAACACATCTTAATACCGGCAGATGAGTGAGTCACTCTTGGGAGTGCATCCTAGCAGTACAGTCAACTGTCCATTTCAACATCATACCTTTCTCAACTTTACAATACAGCGCAAGCTTTACAAAAGTTACGAGGATATCTGGGGTTGTCACTATGGCGAATGATTACTTGGTTGCGTCTATACCGCGAGACTTTCTGTATGAATCCTTCCATAAGGAAAAGCAATCTTATATCTATATTCAATTTGCATATATCAATCTCAGAAAATACTCCATCCCTCATGTGAGACGAAACATTAATTTGCTTGTCACCAAAGCATCTATGCCTCAAATCGAGATTCCCATTGAAGGTGGCTAATATTAGTGAGTTTATTGCTTTTCAAAATGCCGATTTCATTGCACACTCTGTTATCTGCAACTGGTGCTCGGGAAAATCCTTATAAATTTGTACGTCGTCCTTGCATCTACCTCGG
The DNA here is from genome assembly GCA_030522465.1 of Rhipicephalus appendiculatus. Lineage (NCBI taxonomy): Eukaryota > Metazoa > Arthropoda > Arachnida > Ixodida > Ixodidae > Rhipicephalus > Rhipicephalus appendiculatus. The sequence goes on along the minus strand of JALIZH010028978.1, from coordinate 54,424 downwards.
CAGGCTAGACCTCTCATGCAAAGCGGTTAACAAAAGCTTTTACTCGACAGACCTCTTGAGAATTTCCGATTTTCTCTCCGTACAGGTAACGTACATGTGTACTTTACCTTCGACGAAAATATATGATCTTTCGCCTGGTACAGAATATGAAACTACAAGCTAAATGTGGTTGGTGCTGTCAACATTGAAAGTTCAGTTTTTCTTTTACTTTTTAAAAGGGATTTTTACAAACCATATTCCTTGAAGCATATTGAGATGTTCCAGCTGGAACGAGCCGACGCTGAGGTTTACTGGGGAGGATTTGACGTAAACGAGCACTCTGAGCTAAATACCTGCTGTCTCATAGCAGCTTATCTAAGCATATTCCATACGATAGCTAGTGTCGGCGATCACCAATAATTCAGCCATCCAACCACTAATGCGTATATTATTAATGCGGCTAGGGAGATTTGTATTATTCATCGTAAAGATGAGCACCGTTGATGTATCTGATGTTATCGAGGAGTCCCTCGCAGTTAAGCAGTAGTGTTTCACGACACATTGATTATTTTTCTCCTGGCAATACAAAGGTGCAGTACTCACGGATTCAAACACGAGATCATGTTTTTTAGTATAACGGGTGGTATGCGCAATTGCTCCAGATAACCACGGCATGTCGTTAAGAATATGGTCTGCAACAACAGTGTTCGCGGTGATCTAGGCGTTCGAGGCCAATTTACGCCGATATGACCGGAACTGAAGACGGTAAAAAAAGAAAGCATGTACGTTACTAAGCCCTAAATTGTCCTGTCTGCGTTCACCAGTACTATACATAGAAAAGACAAATTAGAGTTCGTGAAATTTTTAATATGGCCATTTCTATAGCTTCGTGCGGAAACACGAGCAATACGTATCCTGAACTGCGCGCCTACAGAGCTGTTATCCCAAATTAATTTAAAATCACAGGCTCGTTTTCAATCGCATTTCAATCTGTATGACAGCGTAGCATATCGAGCAACTTTTTCTCAGTTTTCCGAATGGGTATTCTATGACATGCCTACAAATAAGTTTATTGAAACGGCCTGCAAGCTAGTGGGACGGGTAAAAGGTCCCGACTAGGTGACGGCCAGGAGTTCTTCACTCCTGGCGGCTTCCTCGGCCCGCTGGACCGCCCAGAGTTGGTCGTCAAGGACAACAATAAACATTTTAAAATTCGTAACCATTGTTTAGGCATATGCTTGGTTGCTACGTTTTTCATTTCTCACCAAGGTTTTAAATGTCCAGTTTTTTTTGCCCATTTTCTGATCCAGGGACCGACATAACGGTAGAGAGTGCGTAAAGGCCGACTGCTGCCCTCCGAAGTGTCCTCCCAACTCGAAGTTCAAGCTCTGCGTCTCCAACTGCCGGCCTATGTGTAACAGGCCACAGCCACGGACATGCTTTAATAATTGCTTGAGGGGTGGCTGCGTCTGCAACCACGGTTTCGCCGAAGTCGATTATGGAGGCTCGACTATCTGCGTGCCCCAGTTCAACTGTGCTAGCTATCGTACAGAAAGGACGAGTCTCTGAAGTAATGAGATTCCGTATGTGTGAAGAAAACGGATTCCATTTGATGGCGGGTTAAGTAAAAAGTTAATAAAAGATCCACGCATCTCCACGAAGTGAATATGACGAGTGGGCGAAGCTATGGGTATCATATTGGTGAGTAACCGTACGTTACCCGAGAGTTGCCCCATAGAATGTAAATTGTGTGACATAAAGTGACCTAAAGTGACATAATGAGTCGACGACGAAGCTAGGTCCTAAGGTCCATAATGTCTACCTTGAAGTCGCCATCTAGTATAAAGGGTTCCTGCTTGTAGGTGCTTTATATTGTTCCGTCACAATTATGATGGATGTTCGTCTATTGTAAACCTATTTTTTATTCACACAGACACACACACATGTTTCGACTATAGCAATGGTTTTCTATATACCTTGACAGCGGGCAGTGAGAGATGGCGACAAAGCTAAGTCCTAAGGTAGATAATGTGTACGTTGCAATCACCGACTAGTATAAAGGGTTTGTGCTTGTAGATGTTTCATATTGTTCTGTCACAATTATGATTGATATTAGTCTATTATAAAACATTTTTTGTGTCTCACATATGTTTTGACTGTAGCCATGACAACGGACACCGTGGACGGACAAGCCTCGCCCTTAAGGTGCTTCGCCTTTAAAAAATTGAAGGACACTTTGTACATTCCAAAGTGTGTTCGGCGAAAGCGTGTGGCCATTCCACTGACGGAAAGATGGACGGAAAGACCGACGGACGGACAGACGGACGGACAGACGGACATCCGGACGGACGGACGGACAGACGGACATCCGGACGGATGGACGGACGGACAGACGGACATCCGGACGGACGGACGGACGGACATCCGGACGGACGGACAGACGGACATCCGGACGGACGGACATACGGACATCCGGACGGACGGACGGACGGACATCCAAACGGACGGACGGACGGACATCCGGACGGACAGACGGACATCCGGATGGACGGACGGACATCCGGACGGACAGACGGACATCCGGACCCACGGACGGACATCCAAACGGACGGACGGACGGACATCCGGACAGACGGACATCCGTACGGCCGGACAGACATACGGACATCCGGACGGACGGACGGGCTGCCGGACGGACGGACATCCGGACGGAGGGACGGACAGACGGACATCCGGACGGACGGACATCCGGACGGACGGACGGACGGATGGACATCCAGACGGACAGACGGACGGACCGACGGACACCGGACGGACAGACGGACGGACGGACAGAGATCCGGACGGACGGACGGACGGACGGACAGACGGACATCCGGACGGACGGACGGACGGACATCCGGACGGACGCACATCCGGACGGACAGACGGACATCCGGACGGACGGACGGACATCCGGACGGATAGACGGACATCCGGACGGACGGACGGACGGACATCCGGACGGACGGACGGACAGACGGACGGACGGACGGACACCGGACGGACGTGAGCATGAGACAAAGGCTTTCGCCTTAATAATGTTCCCGTGCAGCTGCAGCTTGGGCTAGCAACTAACAATGGAGAACAAGGAATGGAGGACAAACAACAATATTCTTGTTCACATAAAGTGGACAAAGGTATGGTCGCCGCTGTATCTCAGTTGGTAGAGCTTTTGTACACTTTTATTTCTTCACATTTGCATTACAATTACTACTAATAACATCCCCTTTACTTACCTTGGCCTCATTGGCTGTTAGGTCTCATTAATGCTGTGTCTAACATAGAAACACGAGTGCTTAAATTTCCGCTTATTTACTTCTTCCTCTCAGTAATTTTGGGGAGGGGGGCGCTGGCACGGCTTAGGAGCTGTGAAGCGTAGTAGTGCGATGCTTCCGCGATTGACTCCGATAGTTTGCCATTGCTCAGACCGCTTCATTCACACGGGAAGAGCGTAATCTGAGAAAGTGGTGTAAAAGCCAGAAGAGCGTCGTTTTTTGGACGCGGTACTTGGGCTAAGGTCGCCATGACGCAGCATGGGGAAGAGTTAACAACAAAAAATTACACCATCTCCCGCTAAAGGGAACCATGTGTAAATGCGAAGCAGCGGGCGCTAACGCTTACACTGGCGGTGGCGTTGACGCTGGCGCTCATCGCAGCGTTGCGCAGGAGAGAAACCTGGGGAGGCACAAAGCACGCAGTGATGGACCGGTGTTTCCTACGGGAACATGCCAATCGCTGCTAATGAGCAATGAGAGACAGAAGACTCCGACTGGGCACAGAGACCCGCAGTCCGCTTTTAGTTAACGCGCACTCTGCGATTTTTTATTGTTCCACAACGCACAGGAGAAATCTCCCACCAGCACCACCTTGGAGGTCAAGATCCAGTGCCATATATACGGGGTGGCCAGTGAACGGTTGTTCAGCGCGAGAAGTCGGTTTTTTTCAACCAAGAAACTCGCTAGCAGACGCTGCCTGCGTCGGCGTCGCGACGCGAGAGAGGGGGGAGCGTAGAAGAGGAGAGAGAGGGGGGACGCACATGCGCAGTGGGAGTGTGGACGCCGCGGGGAGGGATGCTAGAGGAAAGAGGAGGGGACGCGCATACGCAGTGAGGGTGTGGTCGCCGCGGGCAGGGATGCCTAGTGGAGAGAGAGGGGAAGAGGAGGTTTTTTTTTAAAGGGTTTGCGCATGCGCAGTAAGGATGGTCACGCCACACACCACCACCACCGGATTGAACCCCGCTCTAAGATGCTTCATATATAAAAAATGGCACCAATACCTGGAGAGAGGGAAATGCTATACGCTTCGTCTCTGTCCTCTAGCTTAGGAGTGATTTCTCACGGGGCCGACGCAAGCGGTGAAAGCTGTGCTACAGCAAGGCGAACCAGGCGTGCATCACGCAGTACCTCCACCAGATGACACGTGGTTGTGACAGTGAAGCAAGCAGAAGTGCAGTAGGTAATAATGAAACAGTTTATTGGTCGTACTTGGGCCTTGAAAGAAAAGAGGCGTCGTACTCAGAGCAAGAATAGCCTCGAGCATCTGCGAGGTTCAACAGTACGACTGACGAAGAAGAAAGACACAAAGTCTGACGAAGACCAGACACGCATCAACACGGGACCTTGTGTCTCTTGTGATCATCCGTCGGGCTGCTGAACCTTGCAGATGTCGCACCAACTCGCCCGGACCAAATCACTCCTTAGCAGCGAACACAATTGGACGGTTTTCGGTAATGGGATGTCAGGTAAGGCGCGTCAAAATTTATACACGTGGCATGGAAGATTCCAGCCTTATTATTAGAGGTCGCGTTAGCTCCAGTATAAACTCCAGAGTTCGCGTTGAGCGCTCAATCTAATCAGAACAATCTGAAAGAGTCTGGAATGATTGATATTGCGGTGCGGGGCGTGTAAGGAAGTGGTTACTCGTGTAACAGTACAGTAGGTTACATGGCGGCATAAAAAGAAGCGCACGTGGCATTGCGGATAGATGCTAAGAGCGAGGCTTGGACTAAGGACACCGCCTCGCGTCAGTCGGCAACGGCGCATTACTGGAGCAAATTACGGCGGGTACGAGTCATAACATCATGACACTAATTAGCGCCGAAGGGGGTGGCTCCGGTGGTTTCAGCTGATTATTGTAAGAAACTACGGTCGGTGCAAGCGGTAAGCATTTCGGCGTTCATGGCGCAAGCTTCGAACTCTGCCTCTCGCGTTCCTGAAGCACTGTGTCGTATATGTGTGAGAACAGGCACAGGTTACCCTATTAGTGCGGAGAGTACACCTGAGCGTTTGCCGGGTCAAAGGATGGGGCTTTAAACGAGTGCATTTCGAGTGCCAGTGTTATTAAGCTCTTGGTAATGCCACCTGGGCACGGGATTCGCTATATGCTGCGCCTAGTTGTAAGTTAACTACTTCAGCTACCAGATGGCTTAAATCTTGATCATCACCTTAGTCTTCGGGATGGAGATGAGCCACTAGCCGTCAACACGAGTGCATTCACTTCATACGGTGGTATAAGTGTGGAACACCAACGAGCATTGGGAAGCTTTCATATATCAGTAAACCAGAAACACTCAACTCTATGAAAACAGAGCTCACTTTTGGGTAATACTGATCCCTATGACGGAGAGATCGAACTAGTTTTATCACGAAAGTGTTTTATGCCGCATTATGCCCCCAACACTTCACTCGAATTTCCGTCACGTATATGACTTTGGTAAAATGTACACTAACGGATGACAAAGAAAGACTAGCAGCAAAAGCTTTATTCTGCTACTTCTGTGAAGATACGTTTCACTTTCGTGTTATACCGATTCGTATGACGAAGGTATTACCCATGTTTTGTTACCTATAATCACTACGATACCAATTTTTTCGATACGATTGTTTTTGAAGAATGGTAATGTCATGGTCATACTCCCCAATCGCGACTCGTACATTGGACTCCCGCAAGCACAGGAGAAGAGTGGTGAAGAATTAGAAGAAATGTAGACGAACATCGTTTTTATGAGTCAGAAAGCACTGTAGGAGCGAAGATTTCTAAGCTCGAATGCTATGCATTGTAATAAAAGGGGAAATAATGCTGTCGAGGTCTGTTTTCTTTCCGGAAATTTCGCTCGCTCCAGCGATAAATCAATCTGTAAAACGTTTCTTTTGCGCACAACAAACCAGGCAATGTCTGGGAACACCAAGCTGCTGCTTTGTTTATACAAAGCCCCATTGTTCTTAAACTGGTGTGCATTTATGGAAGCAGGAAGTTAAATAAGTGTTAGGCTTGTTATCAATAGTATAGAGCAGGGGGTCTCAAACACGCGGCCCGCGGGCCGCATGCGGCCCGCGAGGGGTCTCGGTTGTGCGGCCCGCGGCCCGCACATGACTGTCTTCGTCCCACATTGTTTTTATTTTTTTTTATTAAATACGTTCATGAGCTACACAGACATGACTGGTTTAAGGCATTGTATTCTTGGGGCATCCCATTTGTTCACCTTGTTTTGAAACAACCGTGAAACAAGAAGTAAATTTCAGAATCCGCGTCCAGATTTGAGTCCTTTTGGAGATCGGTACTGAAGCATTGTTGGAATCCTCTCACCCAATTCCAGAACTCCTTCAGAAATGCCCTCTACATTAGAGATGGAAAGTTTTCTTTCAAACAGCAACGCTTGCTGGCAGATTGTACATCCCCCCCGCTCTTACTGCCCCGGCCCTTGCGAGATTAAATTGCGTGACTGCGGCCCGCTGGCTAAGGTGAGTTTGAGACCCCTGGTATAGAGGCTACGTCACAGCTCAGTGGGCAGCAAACTGAGCAGATGAACAATACGTACCGCACTTTCTCTAACAATACCTAACGCGCATTGTTCAAGAGGTGCAATATGTGCATTAGTAAACCAAACTGACAAACTGCCAGGCTACAGTATAAGTCGTTTGTCAATTCACGCTACGACGCAGAATGTACTTCAGGAAGATTGAGGTTGCCGCAGTCTACGTTGTCGCAGTGTCCGGCTATGGGTGCGAGAGTAAGTACCGTTTCGTGTAAGCATGCCGTAGGGAACATGTCAATTAATATTTCTTGCACAGTTAAATTCCTCTTATCTTAATATCACCAAGGAAGTTCTCAGAAGTGAGAGGTGCCTCAGCTGTTTTTCCAAAGCCTGAGTGCCGATTTTGGTTACGGTGCTGGGTTGTTTACCCGAAGGTGGCGGTTTCGATGGCGGCCGCGGTGGTCGCATTTTGATGGAGGCGAAACGCTAGGGGTTCATGTTCTGCGCGATGTGAGTGCACAATAAAGAACACCAGATGGTCGAAATTGCCCGAGTCCTCCGCTACGGCGTCCATCATAATTATATCGTAGTTTTAGCATGCTAAACCCCGGATATTATTAATATATTGGAGCGCAGATTCCAACTATTACAATATTGTGATGTCACTCATTCCATCACTAACTTACTGTGAGCGTAGCGAAATTCGCGTGTACTCCTTCAACTATGCGAAAAAAAAGATTATATGAGGCATGACAGGAAAATATTTAACCCATACTCAAGGAACGAAGCGCTGTACCGATAAACGTTTGTTACGTCGGGAGATGAACAAAGGAAGCAGACCCACAGTGGAGCCCACAGGCTTGTACCTGAGAGGTAAAAAATATGCAGGTTGCTCCCGCGCAACAATAGGCACAATAGGTTTTGCGCGGAGGAATTCTTGAAACAGCTTAGCCATGTCGGCGCAGATGGCCCAGCAGGCACATCCAATGTGCTGTGGGATGGCTGCTCGCACTGGACCTAATCATTTCTGGTGTTATGGTGATTGACGGCAGACCCAGAGGTCGCTGGATCGAATCCCGGCCGCACCAGCCGCATTTCTTTGGAGGCGAGATGCTGGAGATTCTTGTAGTTAGAGACACACGTTAAGGAACTCCACGTGGTCCCATATTTCGGAGCTCTCCACTACCGTGCCTCTCATAATCGGGTCGTGGTTTCGAGACGTAAATAGCCAACAATTATTGTTATTATCTGTAAGAGGGGGTTACTTATAAGGACAGGCCAAATTTGGGAGCATTAAGCAATTAAAATTTTTTGTGTGGCGCTGCTAACATATACACCGCTTATTGTGCGGTATTGACGCGCACAAGGCCGCATACGTTGACATAAAATTTATTTAAGAGATTCCGACAAAAGCATAATATGTTGCCGTTACAAGGCTAACCACTGTACGAGTCCTTGGACCGTACAGTGTACGGTATTACCTTGGACCATACGATACTATTAGTAAGAAGAAATTGAATTAAGAACACGAGAGGCTTTACAATTCACCGCAATAAAAATGCGGACGCCATAGTTGGCGTGAAACATTGTTAAGCGTGCACAGAAGCACTGATTCTATGCTACGGAAAGGTAAACTAAACCTCTCACTTGACAAACTCACAAAACATGACAATGATTTCGGAAGCGTAGTTAGCGTAAGCAAGTTCAAATTGTGAGTTTTTTTATTGATTCTAGTCGCATATCCTAATTATTTTATAGTGACTTACCTTCGCCAGACGCAACTAATTATTAGAAATAAGGTAATGAACGGCTAAGTTTCGCAGTCACATTATGAGAACATAAAGCCCGTGGCATGCTTTGCCGTGCACCTAAACATGCATTATGGTATTGCTTTGCGTTTCCATGCTTAGGTGTGGTCACCTAACTTGAAAATAAAGCCCACAACTTCCGCACTTAGCTAGAGTATACTGTAAACGCGGCGCCTTCAAAACAACAAGCAGGACAGCCAGGCATATGGCTACATTCACTGGAGGCATCCACGTAGACATCTATGTATTAGTTTTTATCACAATTAACCTTACATGTCAAGAAAGTGGCCTCCATCCCGTGCGTGCAACCAACAACCAGATGGTTAAACCCCACGCTCTCTTTATGTACTTCAAGACGACGGGATAAACTTATTTGACCTCGACGGAAGCTGTAAATTGTACGATGGGGAAAGATATCTAACGCAGCGTAAAGTAATGACAACATCCCGAACACAGCATACGCTTGGAAATACAAAAACGACAATTCACTAAAATGATATGCAGTTGAAATTCGATTTTAGAGTTTCCAGATTTAACGAACAAATTCGAATTGCCCCCCGCAATTGCCCATAAGCTTAACGCTTTTACGAAATCGAAATAACGAAGCGAATTGCGCCGCCAAACACGCTTTCACGAAGCATTCCGGGTAAAAATATGAATAGAAAAAGAGGTTTTTCCATGTTTATGGCGTCTAGATTGTCTGGCAGTGTGCTGCCAGAGTAGGAGCGGTACAATCGACGCAGAGGGTGCATTCTCGTTTTGGTTCTTGCAAAGCTACAAAGCGAAACTGTATGAAAAGACGGACTGCGAATTCCTTTCGAGGCTATTGGTCAGTTTCACCAGATGGCGAAGCGCGCAGGTGCGGCTCAGATGGCGCTAGTCCGCATCAACTCCCACCTGCGCGCTTTTTAAGCGCGCAGGTAAGAGTTAATGGCAAATACACTCAAGTGGTAGCTTTTGTGATTATCTGCGATACAATTTTAACATTGGATGGACCGAAAAATCCCCTTCTTGATTTAACGAAGTCCCCACTTTAACGATTTTGCGGGCCCCGGTGACATCGTTAAATCGAGGTTCAAAAGTACAAAGCTTCTATTTGTTCTAGTTTTTTTTTTGTCAGGATGACGCTAATACATAACAAAACTGGAAAAGTTCATAATAATGTATTCATACTATTTCGTTGCGCGCGCGAGATTTTTAATATTCTTTACTTCTGTGAACCAAGGGCAAAATATTCTCTTGGAAATTTAGTGGAAAACACGTTGTACCTTGCAGTCGATTACAAGCTATATTCATTAGTACCCAAAATTTTAACCTTAGCCAAGAAAATTCTTACAATATACTAGTGCCTACGAAAGCTGTGCTTCTTTCAAATTTTGTGTGTCGCCTTCGGAGACAATGAGAAACGCAGGAAGAACATTTGCAGGGCGAGCAACAAAGGCTAGCCTCAGGTGCATTGCAGTGTCGACTGCGATTATGTATTTGAGCGAGTAACATATACGAGATCGAAAATCGTATCTGCTGGAGAAAACAAGGTCATTTTGTAGTCGTTGGCTCTGGATAATATTCTCAGCGTCTGATGCGTCGGAAGGTTTTACAGCTACTAGTACTAATAATAGTAACATCCGAAGTTTTACTTCCCAAAAAGCACAATATGATTACGAGGGACGCTGTAGTGGAGGACACCGGAAATTTAGACCATCTGGTTTTTTTAACGTATACTGGCATCGCACAGTGCGCATAAGTGCGCATAAGTACTTTCACCGAAACATGTGTTTTCACGTCTTTATTGCATTATTTTTTTTCTAAACTACTGCTTTGTGTGGTTATAATATCGTCGTATATCCATCTGATGTTATTACTTCACTGCCGTTCCCCCTGTTATCCCTAAACTGAAAAGGACAAACTGATGGGCTGGGCTGGTGGGTAGCACAAAATTGACGCAGTAGAGCAAAGAAGCTCATGGATGGTGCCCCTTCTCGTTCTTTGCCGTCTATACGCTTCTTTGCGTTACTGCGTAAATAACGGTCTAATTACGTCAGCTTTTATATTCTGCGGATATTCCTTCCTTCTCACGTCATAGTGCAATGACTTTATTACCGTATGGCCGCCACGCATCTGTCATTCTGCAATAGTCCTTTCTGAACCCCTACTATTCACTCGCTCTTGGTCACTACGTGGCTGGAGAAAGCCGTTGTCATTATGACTTAAACGTAATTACTTGATCACCATGCCATCGGCTTCATTCCGTCGTTTTTATTACACAAGAATATTTTCTTACCTTCACCATCATTCCGTGATGTTGCTCAAGGAGCTCAATACATCACCACTACCTTTTCACCTTTATGCTATGTACTTCAGCAATTCACTTTCACAACTCGTCACTTCATTTCACCCTTCTCTTTCACAACATTATCATTAGGCAATCGTCATCATTTCATCATCAGTCATTACCATGCATTGTTATTCATCCGTCGTAATGACCCTATTAGCTTCATGTGCTTAACACCATTCTGTCCTCGTCAATCCACAGTCGTAACGTCATAGGCAGCAATGTATCTTCTGGCTTTTTATGGCGCAGTAAGGGCTATGCTCTTGCTGTAATGAGGGGGCGATTGTTCGTTTTTCGGTATACTGTCATTGCTATAACGTCATCATATGTTTGCGTTTGTGTTTTAGTTGCCCAAACCACTATGTGACCATCAAGTACGTCGTAATCGTATCACATTCCCTTGCACTGCCGAAAAAAAAAGAAAATGGGGGGAGGAAGGGCCGGAAGAATAACCGGATGAGCGTCCGGTCTGCTACGCAACACTAGCGCCCACCACGGTGGTGTAGTGGTTACGGTGCACGACTGCTGACCTGAAGGTCGCGAGATCGAATCCCTCCCACGGCAGCCACATTTTCGATGAAGGCGAAAATTCTTGAGGCTTGTGTACTTAGATTTAGGTGCAGGTTAAAGAAACCCAGATGGTTGAAATTTTCGCAGCCCTCCCACTACGGCGTCCCTCATAATCATATCGTGGTTTTGGGACGTTAAAACTCAGTGATTATTACTTTTACCCTCCACTATCGTTAACTGAATGAGGACTAGAAAGAGAAAATTAGAAGTCGAGAACCGCTCACACACTGGTCACCTACATTTCGTTTATACGTATTTCCAAAGCCAAACCCGTCAGCCAGAAGCACAAATTAAAGCCTTTCCAAAAGTGATGGCTGCAGCGCGAAGGATTCCTAAGAAACGCAATAATCGTTTCCGCATTTTCGTTATGGTCCACAACTTTCTGAACACTCCTCTCGTTACATGGGGATGTCGCGAACTAAACTCTTGCAGTATTAAATGCAAAAAAAGGAAACTGGTAGAGCAAAATTCGTCATTTCTGTAAAAGTGGATCATGCATTTGCATATACATTTGCCGCTAAAAACGCAGCTAGGAAGGAAAAGCGAATAAAATGTAGTATTGTTATCCTTTTGTTCGCACAGCAGTTCCCCAATCATTGTTGTGAAGCAGATGGCTTGCGGTTTGGAACATTGTGCAAATATATTGCGCTTTACGCACACCAAGGGCAGCAGTGACGCTTCCTTTATGTCGAACAATAGGTTTCCTGCTCGATATCAAGGTACCCATAGCGGAGACTGCAACCTTTCGAGCAAGGCCACCTTCCACGCTAATATGCGGCATAGCTGAGATTGGGGTTCTTTGTACAGCGGCGTGCCACGAAAAATGCACCAAGTAACCATTGTCCTAGTCGCCCTTTGCATCGCTGTGGTAAGAGGAAACAGTACCTGCCACGGTATGTGCCTTTTTTTTATCATAAATTCCAGATAATGATGTATGGGCAACAATGGCCCAATCCTGAATGATCTAGTTGCCATTTATACGTCAGCGTCTTATCCGGTGGGTAATGTTATCTTGAAAGGCATCAGTTTGCGGAGGAAAGAACGACATGGATTTGCAACATCGAAACTCGCAGAAGGGGTGCTCGCGAGCAGGCGAGCGATTACCATGGCTTTGCATTACTGAACAGGTTTAGGTGTTCGAAGTTTGTTGCAAAAGCATTTAATGCGTGTACAGACATCATGTGTTGTTTATTATGACAAGCCTTCTTTCGCTTCCTGAAACAAGTCCTAAAAATAATAAATTGACATGAGCCGAGCAAGATCGCGCTTTTAAAGATAACCAAATTTACTTTCCACAACACAGGTATGTCAGAAAGATACTGATTTACATCAACAATTATTGTTCGCATTATTAAATATTAACAAATATTTCTCGTCACATGATTCGTGTGTCTTCGTGTGTTTAATATTATCATCTAGGGTTTTTACCTGCCAAGACCACGATATGAATATGAGAGACGCCGTAGCGGAGCGCTCCGGAAAATTGGTGTTATTTACGTGCAATGACATCGCACAGTACACGGGCCTCTAGCATTCAGCCTCCATGAAAATACGACCGCCGTGGCCGCGATCGAACCCTCGACCTTCGGGTCAGCAGCCGAGCACCATAACCACTGTTCCACCGAAGTGGACTGTTTTCGTGTGTTTCTCGTGTTTCATGACATCTGGGTATTTTAAATTGCGGGCAAGTTTCGAGGGACTGTTGTGGAATACCGTGATGAACTCGTTTGTAAAGCCTGGAAGTTTCATGTGTGTCAACATTTAACACGTGTGAACGTTGTTGTTGGGATGCGAATACTGTTCACGTGTGAACGTTGCTGTGGCGAATGGACACTTTCTTGCGTAATAGTCCGTAGTGCTTTATTGTTATTGATGACCCCATGACGCAAATTATTATGTAAGAAAAAGATGAATAGCCAGAACCATACCAAGGCACCAACTTAAATATATTTAATAACCATGTACCTATTAACGGTAGTCCGAGAGGGAAATAACAATCAAAAGCTTCAGAATGAAGAGACTCGCTTCAATTGTTTTGCGATATAGGGAAAAGTTGCAAGCGGGCCGAAGTACTCTTACTTTACGCAATCACTGTAGCTTCACTCAATTTCTTTCAATACAAACTACTCATAAATCTGATGCCATAGTGCCACTGCATTGTCGAGCACAGTGTTATCGCGCACGCTTCATAGATGCGGTCTGGCACAAATTTTTACCTTTAGGCCGCGCAGTTCCGGCCACATTCAATGCGCCACGTGCGGGGTATGCAACGAAGAATGTAAAAAGTAGCACGTATCATGCAAACTGACCCTGCCTACAGACTTTAATGTACAGTCCACCGGTGACAGCAAACATAAAACTAGCAAAGGCAGCAACTAATCAATAAAATGAGCTTTTTTCCGAACAAGTAACATTTTAAATTAGGCTCTTCAGTTTTATTCATTTTAGAAAGAAATATTCAAGCGAGACTACAGCAACCACTTCAGCCTTCGTTTGTTATATTTATGTGTTTCCAACATTTCATTGTTATTTCCTGGCGCCGCTTGCAAAAACAAACAAGAAAGTCCACCTTTTATATTCACGAACACCTGCAAGCATATTAGCCAAGGGCAAAGCTTTCATACAAGACAATGAAAGCAAGCTTGCTTCAACTTGAACGAAAACTTCGTCCTAAAAAACAGCGGACAAATAATGGAACAAGTTCGATGTATTCACATCGCACTTGTTTCACTGCACACGACAAACTTATTACTCTGTTAACATTGCTACACGTGAACGTTATATGCCTAATGTACTCTAGCTTTGTGAATTATTCCATAATGTAGGCATCAACATTTCTTGCAGTCCTTACAATACCTTGACGCAACCGTGCTCTCGACAATTGTCCTTGTCATGGCACATGTTTTAGTTGCACCGCAAGTGGTGCAAGAAAATATTCGTGAAAGTGTTCCAGAATACCGAAGATTCTGGTCTCATGCATCATAGAACATTGTTTTCCTGTCTTGTTCTTATAAACTGAAAATCTCCTTAGAACTGATGACATTACACAGCAGTTATTGTTTTGCTTTCAGTTTTTCTCTTATTTCTTGGTTTGTTGTCTGAATGCTTCCTTCCGCTGGTATACAAACGTACAGGGCTGGTCAAAAGTTCCCAGGCCACTATCCCATGTATTCCTATGGCAGCGTGGCCTGGGAACTTTTGACCCCCCCCTGTACATTCCTTATGACTCGTGTAACCTTTTCGCCATGTTTTCCAATCATCATTTACAAGCATGCATGGTTATCTGAATCAGATATGATTATTGATGAACATAACAAGATAAAAAGCCCATACATGATTTCAATATGTTTGCGCTATGCTGTCACAGAATGACATTTGAGCAGAACTCGTTAATGCCGTGTTTCGATGTGCAGGTTGTGTCCTTTGATTTTAAATAGGTAAATTCATACATGTAGGCACTCATGTAAAAGTGGCAGCATACTGAATATATATTTTATTCATCTTGTAGTAGCCTTGCCTTGTCGAGCGCACTAAAGACATTAGATAAGATACAAAGATGAAAAACCCTTGAACACGGGGTACCTCTAAAGCCAACGTTTCGACAAATGGAAAAGCTATTCGACAAGTGGACTTTTCTTCAATGCTGCAACTGTCTACCTTAGAGCGTGTATGTGTATGCTTCATAGGCCCTTCTCCAATGCAAACAAAAGTCAAAGTGGCTGATTAGGTGAGTTGGTGATACATGATATTTGAAATACAAGCACGTAGCTTAAACAGGGACTTACGAATACAAGGATGCGCTTGTCGTTGTCTTCTTAAGTCCACGTTCAAATTATACGCTCGTATTTCAATTATCAAACGACAGAGAAGAAAAGTTCGAATGCGAAAATGAGGGTTTGGGGTGGCGGACACGGAGGGGCCGTCATGTCGAATTGGGTGAGCCGAAAGGAAAGAGTAAAGTGGCAAAAAAAAGCAAGGGCGTGGAGGAATCCGCGTCGAAAGGGTAGAAGGGAAGGAACATGTTTCGATGAATCATGGCTGTCAACTTTTGACAATCATGATCAAGGCGCCTGTTCTCCATCCCAACTAGAGAGCCTTGGAAGTACCTGCTCGGCTGCTCTACCTTGGATGCGCAACGCTCCTTGGGGGGCGCGCACCCGGGTAGCAGCCATCTCCAATGGCGTCCCGGATTAGGGACTGCCACTCGGACGCACAGCAACTCTCTGGCGAATTTCTGAAATAAAATGTTTTCCACCACCACCATTTCTGTTTGGGAATGCCAAGCAACTGTGGCTCCCACTTGGCACACTTGAGTGCAATGGAGTGGAGGGTGGAAGTTTTCGCTAGTTAATGTAGCAGGGTAGAAAGGGGGAGAAGCACAAAACGGACGAAATGGACGAAGGCGGACAAGCGACAGGGCGCAGTTGAGTTGTGTTTTAAGGTCGGTTGGTTATATTATGGAGCTTTGCGTCCCAAACTGACCCAGACGATGAGATATGGCTCAATGGGGGGCTCCGGATCCTTACACACCTGGGGCAATTTAATTCATACTGATATCGCATTGTACAAATGCCATTACCATATCGGCTTCGTCAAAATGTGATTGTCACGGCAGTGATCAACCTGAGTATTTAGGGTCAGTAGCACTGGCCGCTGATCACTCAGCCGCCG
The DNA here is from genome assembly GCA_030522465.1 of Rhipicephalus appendiculatus. Lineage (NCBI taxonomy): Eukaryota > Metazoa > Arthropoda > Arachnida > Ixodida > Ixodidae > Rhipicephalus > Rhipicephalus appendiculatus. The sequence goes on along the minus strand of JALIZH010028978.1, from coordinate 38,268 downwards.
CCGCGGCCACGTTTTGCTTTAAAAAAAGGGGGGACAACTGGCGCGAGGTGGTGACGATTGCGGAAATTTGTAAGGCGCACCAACCTGAACAGTGGCATGATAACAACTCCCATTCAAATGTGCACTAGCACATAACCAGCGACAAGCTGAATAAAAGTGAGAGGTGCAAGAACAAAGAGGTTGAGCAGTCAAGCAGCCTAATAGAGAACAATGCCAATTTTTTATATATATACACAAAATCCAATCAGCTCTTCCCGACAAATACAGTACAAATATATACGTGCGCTCCAATAGCTAGTCCATATGCCAAAACAAGGTAAATATAGATATCAGAAAGACTGCTAAAAGAACATAAAAGAAAGGGAAGAAAGGAGCATTACCACGAATTCTATATAGTGTAGGTGTATTGACATTAAAAGTTCAGATTGCGAAAGGTACGTTACAATGCTTTACATTCACTTTCGAGAAAGTGTCATATTGCATATCTAAACTCTGTATATGAAATAAATATTTCTAGCTGATACGACATCATTCATACTGAAGTTTACGTGTATTGCATTGAAGGGTGCCACACCGCAATATGCGGTGAAAATGAAGTTCCTGTGCGGGGCCACCCTCGGCGGGACAAGTTCTGCAGGCCTGCTTATACTCCACGCGAGGTGTTCAAACGACTCCGTAAATGCGTGTGCAAGCCCACTTACGTCCGGAACTCCTGGGACGAGTGCGTGCCGAGGAAGCTCTGCAGACGCTGCAAGTGCCGTCTTCAGAAAGACTGGCACATGTGCTCGTCGGCGTGTCCCGTGACGTACGATATGAGAGTACCTCTTTGCGGCAAGATGTGTGTTCCGGGATGCGACTGCCCTCCAGGTTGGGTCGTGTGAGTTTATGTTTTGTTTCCCTCGTTATTGAGAAGTGTCAGGGCATTCGATATTTCTGTAATAGTAGCCTTGCCTTGACACTATAGTGGGAGTTTGATACACTGAAGTTTATGAAAAATACGTTTATTATATTCGATCGTTTACTAACAGGTCTGCATCCTCTCTATGGAGTAAGGTCAATGCGCTACTAAAGGTTGTTTTGTAGCACCAACGAAGCACCGTCGAAGCTTTCACCGAGGAAAGGCGGTGCCGAAAGATGAGTCGTGGTGGCGCGTTCAACGGAATCAGGTGTTAGAATACTGGCTATAACGATGCACAGGTGGCCTCTCTTATGTGGTGTGTGACAGCGATCGCTATACCAATAGAAGATGCATGCGTGAAATAAGGACAAAGGGAGCGCCGATGGCAACTCGAATGCTAGAGTGGAAGTAGTAACTCATGACGAGAGGTACTCATGACGCAAGCGGTATCTTAAGAGAAAAAATTACACCACCTCCCACTAAAGGGAACCATGAGGGGATGCGAAGCAGCATTGGGGGTGCACACCTAGTTTCCGTTTACGTCCACTCGGCCGTCGAAGCCAAGCGTCGGCGTCGAGCTACCGCTTCCGCTACAGAGAGACAACGCAAGTCTGCGGCGGGGGTAACGAGGCTTTCGAGACAATTGCAGCGACCAAGAACCGACGGAACGACCTTACGATTCTAGCGAGACTTCCTCGACCGAGCGCACGCGCTTATATGAAATGCGGGAGGGAGAGGGGGGAGTGGGTTTACAGGCTGCAGCGCGGGGGGAGGAGAGGAGAGAAGGCGACCGAACGCCTGCGTAAACGCCCACGTAAAGGAGGAGAGTGCGCGGCCGCAGCGCGGGGGGAGGAGAAGAGAAGGCGACCGAACACTTGGGTAAAGGAGGAGAGTGGGAGAGAGAGTAGGCGCATGGTCAGGACGCACACCACCACCGGATTGAGCTCGGCTCTAAGATTCTTCGCACCTAAAAGGAACGGCACAGCGAGGATTCATCAGAGCGATACCTCGTGACAGCGAGCCTGCCTGGAGTGATATGATTGATAAGCATTGACTCAGCGAGAGTCCTATGTTAGAATCGAAATGTTTATCACTCCAACCTCAACAATGCTCGAGACCCACATTACTCTGGAGCGATTAGGATTAGTAGGGTTCTTCATCATCTGCACCCAGGTTTTGGTGTGCCTGTATGTGCTTGAACCTCTTTGACACCAATTACGGTCGCGGAGTTGCCATAGACTTAAGCACCGAGAACACACACACACACACATTATATATATATATATATATATATATATATATATATATATATATATATATATATATATATATATTAATACGTAGATTATGAAGAGTCTGGCTTCGGTTGCCGTAGAACAAAATAGGAAAAATATATATACGCTTCTAAAAAACGGTCTATTTATCCAATAAACAGTTTTTTAAAAGCGTGTATATATATATATATATATATATATATATATATATATATATATATATATATATATATATATATATATATATATATATATATATATATATATATGGCCAGCACGGCTGCCAGAGTCAGTTACATTCGCTATTGCGTGTGCACTGGGGCATCTCAGGTTATACAGATTTCTAGCAGCTGCATTGAATGGAAGCAGCATTATCATCCATGCAGACTCTGAAGGGCGATCGGCTTGGTATGAGGCTTAGTATGGCGATTTCGAAAAGCAATCTACGATCTCAATAATCGGCATGCTGAGCTCCATACCAGGCCACAGTCGGCAAAGTACAGTCGTGTAGAGCCGATAACGACTTCGCTCCTCATATGGCACCACTGTTGCTTTGTACGAAGCCTGGGGCGAATGTATGTGTCATCATACTATCAGGCAAATTATATCCGCTGCAGGACGAAGGTATCTGCCAGTGATGTGACGTTACCTTTTGATTGTGATACGTTGTTCAGTCCTATGCCTGCAAAAACCCCAATTTCTGTAAATCGAGAGCTTCGACTGCGCTATTCTTCGCATGGAACAGTTCAATAACTTCGTACGAGACACATGGTTTGTGGTACTCATTGAATAAGCTGTCAAAATATTGTGTGCAGTAGGTTAATTAAAAGCAGCACACAAACTGTGCGAGAGGCAGACAGACAGACAGACAGACAGACAGACAGACAGACAGACAGACAGACAGACAGACAGACAGACAGACAGACAGACAGACAGACAGACAGACCGATAGATAGATAGATAGATAGATAGATAGATAGATAGATAGATAGATAGATAGATAGATAGATAGATAGATAGATAGATAGATAGATAGATAGATAGATAGATAGATAGATAGCGTTCCGGAAAGTGCTTCATGCATGGTTGAACATCGGCAATAAAATATAGTATGATTGAGTGTTGCACTTTGCGTAAAATAGAGTCCTCACCGATAATATATATGTAAATATAAACAATTTTGAGCTAAAGTTCTTCGTAGTGACGCTGACCGTATCGCAACTCTTCCCTTTGTTATGTCGCTATCGCCCCGTCATCGTAATTAGGCTACACCAATGGCACTTCACCGAGATTAAACTACATGCAATGTTGTAATGTTAGAAAATAAAAGCCGTACTTACCAGTAATGCGAAAGAACGTTTTCGTCAAAAACGATACATACAATAAAAAAATTGCTATCACAATGGCTTTATCCTGTGTGTCCGTCAGTGTGCCGTCGTTAATTCATTCGGTTTGATCTTCAACTTTTATTGTCGGATTTTTTGGTGTGCTCTATTCTGGCCTCTGTAGCTATAATACCTCACGCTTCCCTATGCACTGCGTTGATTTCGCAGGGACCGAAGAAATTGGAAAAGGTGTGTCAAGGCAAAGAAGTTTCCTCCAATATGCCCGCCGCACTCTACATTCAAACCCTGCGTCTCCAACTGCTTACCAAGATGTGGCATCATCACACCCAAGACTTGTATCAGCAGTTGCCATAGGGGCGCTTGTGTTTGTGACGAGGGCTTTGCCGAATTTTGGGGATACCAGGGGAGAGTATGCGTGCCCCAGGAAAGGTGTGAATGGCACTATCGTAATTTATTGATGCTCATTAGTACAGGTTCTAGCGGCGCTGGAGCGACCTTGCCTGGAGGTGCAATACATCCAAGCGGATGGGTAATAGGTCCATGGGGCGCCTACTTACCTAGCGTTATTGGACTTCTTCCCGCTAGTGCAGGAATAAATGGTGGCAGGGCTGTTTTAACTAGTACGAATGCACTTAGCGGTGGCAGTAGCGGTGGACGAGGGCGCATAACACCCCTTTCTATAACAGGAGCAACGGGCTCAGTCACGGCTGGAAGTGGCGTAGTGGGTGTAGGCATGCATGGCGTTGGAGTGAACGCCCCTGCAGGAGCCTCATCTGGTGGTGGTATTTCTTCATCTGGCGGTACTGGAAATTACCGGGGTGGCGCTGCCATAGTCCTTACGGGTGGACATTCAGGTCCTCATACCGGAGTCGGCAATTCCGCTCTCAGCCTAAACGGAGTAGGTTTACCATTGCCTACTTTAACCTCATCTGGTGGCACTGGTAATGGTGTGCGCGATGCTGGCACAGGAGTTGCGGGCGGAAATTCAATCAGCCCAGCAGGAGCTGTCGGCGCTGGTATAAGCCCAAATGGAGGTAGTGCACCGATGTCTCTTTCTAGAGAATCTGGCGTCACAGGAACTGGGCGGGTTAGTAGCGGCGTAGGTTTCACAGGTGAATCACTAAGTGGCACTGCGACAACTCACAGTGCAGGGGTCCGCGTGAGTGGCACATCACATTCTATTGTTCCAGGAAGGAGCGCTGGTGCCCTTACAACAGGGTTAGTTGGTGCGCTACCACCTAGTATTACGATAGGACGTCCTTCAACTACAACAACAAACACTATAGATACAGCGGTACTTAATCGGGGGCGTGGTCAGCGTTAACGGGGCAAGTGCATCCTTGGGTGCTGGTTCAGTGCTTCGTCGATCCAATATTTACGGTAATAGAACATCTGCATCTTTAAGCAGTGGTATAGCAACTGGAGGTACCGGAGAGAGCATTAGCGCTGCAAGTTCATCATTAAGTAGCAGCACGAGAGTTGGTGGGTCAAGTGTCGGTTTCAACGCGGGAGGTGCGTCGTTAAGTAATAGTGCAGGACATGGGGGGTCAGGTGCTCGTGTTAATGTGGAAGGTACGTCGCTAAATGGCGGTGCAGGAAATTGGTGGTCCTGGCGTTGGCGGTATGCCAATCGGTACGCATTTCGGTGGCAATAATGGTGTTGGGGGCCTTGGTGTAGGCGTTATTACAGGAGGTGAATCATTAAGCAGCAGTGGCCGAGTTAGCGTTCACGGGGGTGCTGTTCCTACGGAAGGCGCACACTTAGGCAGCGGTGCGTTTGTTGGTGGCACCAGAGGCAATGTTGGTGACGCCGGCATTCCATTAGTTGCCGTGGGATCTGGTAGGAACACTTTCAGTGGCGGCCTCACAGGTATGGCACGAAATGTCGGTGTGCTAAACCCCGCCAGCACTACAGGATTATCCGCAGCTACTGCATCCGCAGCCAATATAAGAAACGGTGGAGGCAGCGCTGGAGGACGCTCGGTAACCACGGGCTCAGGTGGTGCTGTAGGAAATGGCAATGTTGCTGGTGGTTTAACAACAGGAGGCATTGGTGCTGTTACACCTTTCTCGGGAAGCACTGTTAGTGCTATCAGTGACGAGGGCAGCGCTGGGAAGACACTCAGCAACAAGTTCTGGTAGGGCTACAGGAACTGGCAATTTTGGTACCTCAACCACTGGAGGCATTCTTCGCGTTACACCTAGCACGGGAAGTACTGTTAGCATTATCAATGGCGCGGGCAGAGCTGAGGAGCATCCTGTAGCAACGGGCAGTGGTAGCGGTGCAGGAAATGGTAATACTGGTGCGCTACCTACCGGAGGCATTGTTGCTGCTACACATAATGCGGGTGGCACTGTTGGTGTTACTCATGGCGGGCATAATGTGCCTGGTGGTACAATAGTAAGCGTTGAGACCTTGCACCCTAGCGTTTCAGGAAATGGTGGGCACAGCAATGGAGTCCTACACGTTTCAACTTCCCGTAACACCGTAGGTGAGGGCACCGGTCATACTGAAGCAGGTAGAAGCTTGACTACGGGACCTTCCTCAACAGTCGGCACTACCGTCAGAGAAACTGCAACCGGAAGCAGTTTCTCAAACTCTCCCGTAAGTGGCAACGGAGCGTCACTAGGAGGAGCCATCAGCATGGCTCAACCTGGCGCTTTTGCGAATAGCGGAACAAGCGCTGCACCACACTCTGAGACTCTCAGGATTCCAATTCCAAATGCTTCAAGTAGTACTTCAGGAAATGGAATCTCAAGCATTACCGTAAGTTCAAGCGGGTCTGATGTTTCAGTGGGTACAGGAAATTCACATTCAAATGCAGCAGAAACTAATATCACAGCGGCGTCCGGTAATATCCCCACGGTTACACCTTTACGTGGTGACGTTACTCATGGAACCCTCGAAGGCTCAAGCCGTACACATGGTAATTTAGGCACCCCAGGAGCGAGCACTACAACTGGTGCCTCAGGAAGTGCCATTGCTGGTGTACGCGGCAGCTCTACGAGTGTACACCCGGCGGGTATGATATTGACCGTTGGCACGGGATCCGAAGGTAATGTTAACAGAGTTACACCTGTAGCCGCGGCCCCCCACTGCAGTCACAGGTTTGGCCGGAGTTGGTAGAGGTGGGGGCTGCAGGTCCAGTAATCTCTATCAGCCCGGCTGGTAATATTCCTGGCGGCGCTGCAATCATAATATCTCCAGGAGCAACGGCTGGCGTCGCAAATGCTGCTGGAAATATTCTGTCCGGTTCCGACAATACTGGGGTCGCTAGAGGCGCAGGTGCCGGTAGTCTCACAATACATACAGGTGGAACAACATCGATGGGAGCCACAGGATCCGGGCATCTTACAACGGCATTGCGGCCACCTGGTGTTCTCGAAGGTGGCAATGGAAGCCATGGTGGTGTAAGCCTCGTACTTCAACCAGGAGCTGCAGGGTCTAGCACGATTGTTTATGGCTTACCACCTGGCGCAGCGGTTCCAATTAATAGTCTCCGATCTAATGATCTATCGAGTAGTGGAGCCATTTCCAGGCATTCATCAGGTTTAAACAGCGTTAACGGTGAAGGTGTAGACATTGGTGAAAGTCAACCAATTATGGTAAGCGCCGCGCTTGGAGCAAGCAACGTGAGTCGCAGTGCTTGAACAGGATCAATAAAGAGAAATTGCAATGTGTTAAAAGGACACGGTGGTCTTGATTCCATTTCTTTATTTTGGTAGTTGAACGCAATAAAATTTCTCTTGAAACACTCCGTATACTATTTCATGAATCCTCAGAAGGGTTGTTTGTGTCCTCTTTCTTTGTCCGGTTAGTTTGCGCTGCCAATATTTCATTATGATTCATTAATTCGATATGTTGTGAAATGCTCATACGGAAAATATTTGGACTGAATAAGGGTTGCGCAAGGAAACATATCGAATTACTAGAATGATATGCGGAAAGTTTTCATAGGGATAACTATATAGTGAAACAAAAAAGACAAGATTGATATTCTAAGTGCGTCAAGTGGGCCAACTTCCGATTTGCGCCAATATTTCAAGAAGTTATGCATGTGCATTATATTTTACATGCACGCACGTGGAGCATATATATGTTAGGGACAGTATGGTGAGCGTGGTACTCGGCCTTTGCGCGGCCTAGTATCCGTGTGCGTTCTTAAAGCGATATCCTGAAACGTGTGGCTTCGCTACCTTTTGAGCAAAACAACGCTAGTGAATTCCGTGGTATAAAATCATTCGTGACCGACGTCACTAATGGCGTCATAATGTGACGTGGCAATGTTAAGCTATCATAAAAAAAAATGTTAAAATAAAACAAATGAACTTAGCAAGGGTAGATTGTTGGCCTTGTTGGTGTAACATGATCATAGGTTAAGCGCGGCACTGAAGTGATGAAGACGGGACACACACGAGCGCTATAGCGCTCGTGTGTGTTCTCCCTGTCCCGTCTTCGTCACTTCAGTGCCGCGCTTAACCTATGATCATAAAACAAATGTTCCCTCCATTGGGGGGGGGGGTTTAATCCAGGCCCCCCATGCTGTGGATGCGAATGTCTTAACCACGAGGCTAGACACTTTCGCATAATGTGATTACATTTGAAACTATATCAGTACGCTGTACCTGTGATGCAAAGAAAACAGACATATAACGCTTTCCGGGAAACAACAATGTCACAGTCAGTGTGCGGTACTCGACAGACGATTTGTTCGTGCCTTATCATCTGCTGTGAGAATATTTTGGTAAACTTTTGTGTTATGTGTAGGTATCTCGTTCGTATGGATGTATGGATTTCCTAAAGTTTCCGGTTCTGTGAACCTTCGTTTCTGCTGAATTAATAGCGCTAAGTACACGATTGTGAATCCATGACTCTAGTTGTATTTTTGAGCGAACTGCGGGCACTTTGGGCCTTTCTATCTACGTATATACGCATCTGTCTATCTAGCCACGTAGGTCTGGGTGCTCTCGTGATCGCCTTCTTAGGGTAGGCCATAATTAGTATGGGAGGTAAAAGGGTTCGATGAATATGTCTGGCTGGTAATGACATGAATACGCCATACACTGAAGTTGGTCTACGAAACCTGCCACGGTGGTCTAGTGGTTATGATGCTCGACTACTGACCCGAAGGTCGGGGGATCGAATCCCGGCCACGGCGGCCGCATTTTCCGATGGAGGCAAAAAATGCTTGAGGCCCATGTGCTTAGATTCAGATGGACGTTAAAGAACCCCAGGTGGTCGAAATTTCGGGAGCCCTCCTCTACGGCGTCTCTCATAATCTTATCATGGTTTTGGGACGTTAAACCCCATAAATTATCGAAATAATGAAGTTGGTCTACGTAGCGCTAGCCAGAGCCACAATGCTCGCAAGCAGACGCGCTACATAACAGCTTACCGCTTCTGGTGTTGGTAATACCTATGTTACTGTGGCATCGTTACGCAACTGTAAACAACTGGTTATATAAAACATGTGCGACTGTTCAACATATATCTGTGTGTACAATGTTTGCACACATCTTTAGCGTCATTTCGTAACGTTTCGTTCAATAAAAAATAACATAATCACCTTCCCTCCGCATAACGTCGATTCACATGCTACGTGGCATCTGCCGATTCTTTTTTAACACGAAAGTGTTTTATGCCGGGGTCCATCGAGACTTTAGTGACGTATTTCCGTCACGGATATGACGTTGATAAAGTGAACGCCACCAAATGAGAAAAAATTTTCAGAAAAATGTTCCAGCGTCCGGAGTCGAACCTCCGACTCATCCGCCCGCGACGCTTCGCGCCCGACACTCTAGCGATTCAGCTATGGAGGCCGATGAAGCACACTGTGAAAACGCTTCTTATATCTCTCACACATTCTCCCTCGCTCGGTGTTCTCTGTTGGTGGGGAGGGGTGGTGCCGCAGTCTGTGAGCAATGAAGAGAACTAACGTGGCACTTACTAGCACCGATAGAGAACGATTCGTCAACGACGCATTTAAAGCACGGCGTCCGAGATGGAGCGCCGGCACGCTATATCGGAGGTCATGGTTAAAGCGTCTCGACAGCAGAAACAAACACTTGCCGCGCTAGCATCGGGGGTCGCCCTAGACGCAGGTATGTGTCACTGTTATGTTTTTTGCTTTTCGCTTCATGTTAGCGTGTGACGGCTCGGTGTCGAATTAGTGCAGCTTCCACACGTATCAACGGTGTTTCGCCGCCGACTACTTCGATTGCGATAGCACCGAGTAATAAAACTGCGGCAGTAAGCGGTGCAGAAAGGTAATGATGTCGACGGGCGAATGTGGTGCCTTGGTGGAGCGAGATAAAGGCCAGAGGGCCGTGGAACGCCTGCGCACGTTCGCGGCTCAAGCTAAGAATTTCTGCCTCCCATGTTGCTGAAGCGCCGTGTGGTAGTGTATGCATGAGCAAAGGCGTAGCTTACCGCATTACGCGGGAGCGCACGCCGTGCCTCCTTAATTTACGACGATTTGAAGAAGTGCACAGTACCAGTGTTTATTAGGGCTTGTTGATGTCATCTTCACGCGCGATTCTCGATACGCTGTGTCCAGGTATAGGTTAAAAACTTCAGCTACCGCAACGATTAAATCATGATCATGGGCGTTAGTCGTCGCGATGATGTGCGACTATATAGGCGTCAACGTGGGTGCATCCACGTCAAACGGTGTGATAGCTGTCAAACACGAATAGACATTGTACAAACTCACATAATCGCTACACAATAAACACTACTCCTGTGAAGACACTTTCCACTTTCGTGTTATACCGATTTCTATGACGGAGGGATCAGCCATTTTTTTTATTGTCCACTACTCCACCACGTAAATTCTTACGTAACAGATGAGTAGCCACCGCCACACATAAGCACCAAGCTTTCCTATTATAAAATTTCTAATAAAAAGGCTTTATTGTGTTACGAGGTGGCGGATTGAAAGCCCACAGCAAAACAAGTTGTAAAGTGGACGTAAGAGACTGCACACATATAGAAAATTCTAATCGAGCGAACATTAGACGCTTTCACGCTTTTCCTCGGTAAAACACTTAAGCCTAGGTTCTCCTCAAGAGTGCCTGCTATCTGGTTTTCCACTTTATCCCCGATAATTGTTATTAAGGTGTATGTACTTAGCCATATTATGCATGAACACACGGCGAAGTTTGAATGACAAACTCCTTTCTTTCCTAGTCCACTGGAATTATGCAGGCAACCAGCATGAGTGGCCACCGATCCAAACGTTTCAAATTGTACTATTCCTTGAATGTACACGTGTGCGCCGTGGTGGCAGTAACGCATCAGTTGCACGCCGCTATTATAACGAATATCCCAGTACCTGCATTCCATTTCTCTCCCTTCCCATAATACGACGGTGAAATTTTTCAGATACACTGAAAAACCTTTCTTAAGAAACCTACTTACTGCGAGTATATAATGCCGGCACTCTTCGGTCGGCCCGGCATCGTTCACATGCAAGTTAACCGGAAGTGCACATCATACATTGATATATATAGTTTTCAATTACTGCAAAAAATATGACGCTAAGAAAATCTTAGCGCAGTTCTTGAATAAGGCTCATCAAGCATGAAGAATGCAAGATAACGCTTTTAACACTTTCGTAACCACGGAAAACTGGTTGTTTTTGTGTAGTCCAGGAGAGATACTTTTCCTGCCCGACAAATTAATTGACGCTAGAGTGTATGGTATCAAATCGTAGAACAACAACTGATCTTTCTGACAGTGGTAATTTCACACCAAATATTTATTTCTAACGTTATAAGAAATTACCAAAAAATGCGTGAAAAAAATCATACAAACATCAATGTATCTCTGAACTGGGATAAACGTAAAGAAAAATCGAAGTATGCTTTTTTGGAAGCAAAGCCCCTATGAACATTAATGCAAATGTAAGCTTTGTATGTTCAAAGGTTATTACCATACATTCGAAAATGTAAGCACTATTGCCCGTCACGCCACCACGCGAAACAGTTTCTCGGTGCGGTGAAACGAAGGTTGGCTCACAGTAATTTGGTTTTTCGAAAATATACATCCACGCACACTTATCTGTGTGGTTGCATATCTCCCTGACAACTTCTGCCGGTGAAAAAATAACACGAAGAAGCCATGGAGGGGCCCTCTGGAACGCTGGGTCAAGGTCCACTACACGCTGTTTTTCGCGGAGAGAACTCCCCCTTTTTCCTGCAGCCGCCACAAATCATCCCTCCCGGAGGAAGTTGACACCTTGTACGTAAGAGCTGTAACAATAGGGTCTTTTAGCAAGTTACGGAAATACGGTACGCAAATAAGGTACGGTATTACCGTAGCGCTCCTCCTTTCCCGGTCGTTGACCCTTTTGCCAGTGAAGGCACCCCAACAACACAAAAGCTTTTTCAAAAATTACTATGGGGCTGTCACGCCTCGTTGTGGCCTGTCAGCCTGCGCATTGTTAACGAGGAACCTGTCGTCCGGAGGACGCACTGTCACTGGAAAGGAGGAGCGCGACCGTACTGCCTTACCGTATTTGCGTACCGTATTTCGTAACTTGCTAAAAGACCCTATTTAGTGCGCACCGGATACGTTTGCACCGATTCGCCACAGTGATGAGGACGAAACGTCCCGGCGGATACCTGCTGATGTTCGGGGGTGGTTTTACGCACTTTCACCATCCATACCGAAGCCTGAGGAAGGCACGTCGTCTTCCGTGTCTGTGCTGCTACCATCATCCAGAAATTCCCGCTCAGATTCATCGGAGTTTGTCGAAATTTGCCGTTCACGTGGAGCATCCGCGAGTGCCATGATATTTTTGCTAATCTCAGAAGACAAGTTTTTTTCGCATCAATGAAGCAAATGCACGTGTCACAGTTCACCGCTACACGCTAGTGTGTAGCAGATAGATATCCGTGTACGCAGTTCAGAAGCACGTGCGCCACACAGTACCTGAAAGCATTTGCTTGTATATAGTTAAATGTAATACATTGCTGCTCCACGGAGTGCTGTAACTGTATGCATCATGCAGGGCCCATATTGACGAATGCATCTTGCAGAAAATTATCCGTAAGAAAACTGCAGAACACATGCACGCACGCACCCACACGCGCGCGTACGTACACACACACACACACGCACACACACACACACACACACAAAAGTTTTGTGCGTTCGGCCCCCTGAAGTTGATGTCGGTGTCGACATCCCTCATCAGCTATCCCTCACTGAGAGTGCCCAATACTAGGTCAATTAAATGTGTAGTGACTACGGTTCAGTTGAACCTTTCTTGACGTATGCCAATTAAAAATGTAAAGAGTGAGAGTCAATTGAATTTGTCCAACCTCATGTCAATTAAATTTTCAATGAGTGCACTCATCAGAAGATGCTGTTAAATTGACCAATCTATTGAGTCAAAAAGGCCTCGGTACGTAGTCAATTGAAACGCAAAGTGCATTTGTGTAAGGGTAATGCCTCAAATGAGCAATTTTTTATATATTATTTAGCGCGGGACATTATCTAACCTCCGTGCGCAAATTTGGAAGAGCTCTCTAGGCGACACAAAATTTATTCCCGTAACGTAACGCCTTAATAACTATTTTTCGTATTAACATATACTAACAAGATTTCTTTCAACGCGATCAGAGATGGCCGGAATTCCACAGGGCCCACTTGATATAGGACAATCTACGCCAGACAACGCAGCCACTTTGGCGACCACCCCAAATGCATTCAAAAAGCCGTGCTGGTTTGTGCAAACTGCTAGAATATTACGGCGAATATTTCGCAGAATATTGTCTGCATGTTGTTTTCAGAAAATTGATTTTGAAAGTAACGTTTCTCGTTTTAGTGCCAAATTTGGGTCACATATTAAGAAAAGGTGTTTCTGTTAGGTGTTCGAAGCTTAATAATATTACTGCAATTTTTCTGTCATATGCACCTCTAGATATTTTGCCAAAATGATTTGTTTGTATATTTTTAATTGTAATATTGCGCTATATATGATCATTTGAGTTAATAACTGCTTATTCTACGAGGCGCATATTTTCCATTCAAAGTATTTGGACACAACTGAGGTTTCCAAATGTTACGAGAGTAAGTCACTAATTTGAGAAAACTGTCGTTTTGTCTATATTGAGACGTCATTTACACAACGGGGTGCTCCTATTAAAATAAGCTTTACATTTCAATCGCAAAAAACAACGAAAAATTCTTATATAGCAAAGTTTCATCCGTTACCTTTCTTGTTTTAGGCTAGCAAAATCATTTTCAAATTTTTATATTGACGGCTATCTTCCCATTCGGTCATACGGTAGCTTCTTCATTGAAGTTCCCCATTGGTTTGGATAGGGAAATTTCAAAACTATTTGTTTAAACAAGAATGTAATGATGAAACCTTATCATATGAGAAGACTCTTTAACCACAGGTGTGTGCATATATATATATATATATATATATATATATTGTTAACACTGCATTTTTAACGCTATGTTAGCCATGTGATGACGCGACCACGGCGTCCACTTGATGTTCACTGGATAGCCAGTAGATCACCAACATTTCTGAACCACATTCAGCGTACAACTTGTACGCTGTAAAATTTTCATCAAGCCATTTTAACGCGAACAAAAATTCGCGAACAATTTGTGGTATCATATGACGATTTCATTCGCCTATTGTAATGCACTGGCTGGAACAATAAACAAAGGAAACAAAAATATGCACATGCTTTTTGACGACGTTAGTGCACATGGGGAACTGTCAATGATGTACAATGCCGTGCGACGATTCAACAGCGGAAAGTGGATTTCAATAAAGCAAGAAAGCTGGAGGTCAGCTGATGTATAAAACCTGTATTTATAGCGTTAGTTGTGTTACGGGGGGTTTATTGAGGATCCTAAGAGCGCGACGATCGTAGCAGCAGCACGCAGGGCGTAGCCAGAGTGCGAATTGTCGGCGTGTGTCAGCCGATGGCGATGGGCCTCCGTGCTTGCCGATCTTCTTCCTCACAATGACCCCCGGTATGGAGAGGTAGCCATCCTGGCGACCTAGAGCGAGGTCAAAGGATCATAATATGCCTTGAGGCGGTCAATGTGGACTGTCTCTCGCCCGCGACGACGGAGATCGGAAGATGGCGTAACGGGTTCTACCACATAATTGACCGGGGATGTTTGCGCAACTCCACGCGGTATGGTCCGTGGTACTTCGGCAGGAGCTTAGATGAAAGGCCGGGAGCAGCGACTGGAGGCACCCAAAGCCACACGAGGAAGTCGATAGGAAAGGGTCCGGAGGTGGCTTGGAGTCATGGCGCTGTTTTTGGCGACACTGTTCATCATAGGTGAAAGATCGGGCCAGTTGTCGGCATCTCTGAGCGTGCTGAGTGAGCTCAGACACAGGTTGGCAGTCGGCGGGGTCTGGGTGGTACGGGAGAATCGTGTCAATGGTGCTGGACGGCTCGCGGCCATAAAGCAAAACGAATGGTGAGAATCCGGTAGTGGCTTGGCAGGCGGTGTTGTACGCGTATGTGACAAACGGAAGCACAGCATCCCAATTGCAGTGGTCTGAGGCAACGTACATAGACAACATGTCACCAAGGGTCCGGTTAAATCGTTCAGTTAAGCCATTGGTCTGTGGGTGATAAGCGCTAGTAGTGCGGTGAATAATTTGGCATTCAGATAGGAGTGACTGCAGCACGTCCGAGAGGAATACACGTCCCCGATCACTCAGCAGTTCACGAGGTGCGCCATGGCGAAGAATAAAGTTGTGCAGAATAAACGAGGCAACGTCTTTTGCTGTTGCAGCAGGCAAGGCGGCGGTCTCAGCATACCTTGTCAAATGATCTACGGCAACGACAATCCATCGGTTTCCAGCACCCGTGCATGGAAGAGGCCCGTATAAATCGATGCCGACGCGGTCAAACGGGTGGGCTGGACATGGAAGTGGCTGGAGAGGCGCTGTCGAGAGGTGGGAGACTGGTTTGCGTCGTTGGCAGGCGATGCAAGAGCGGACGTACTTGCAGACGAAGTTGTACATGCCCCGCCAATAATATCGTCGACTGAGCCGCATGTACGTCTTAGACACTCCACCGTGACCACACTGTGGGTCATTGTGAAAAGCGGAGCACAATTCTTGACGAAGATGGCGGGGTACGACTAGTAACCATGAGCGGCCGTCGCTGTGGTAGTTGCGGCGGTATAAAAGTCCGTCGCGGATAGCGAAATGCTGTGCCTGGCGTCGTAGTGCGCGAGGTGCCGACGCTGTCGGAGGGCTTGACAAAAAGTCCAAAATGGTGGCGATCCATGGGTCGTTTCGTTGTTCTGAGGCCATGTCCAAGATGTCAAGCGGCGACATATCTTGATCGCGAGTAGAAGTGCTGTCGTCTGAGGTGAGGGGGAAAACGAGAAAGGGCGTCAGCATCAGAGTGTCGGCGGCCAGAGCGATAGACGACGCGGATGTCGTAGTCCTGGATTCTGAGAGCCCAACGAGCGAGTCGGCCTGACGGGTCCTTCAGGTTCGACAACCAGCAAAGAGCGTGGTGGTCCGTTACGACGTCAAAAGGACGACCGTAAAGATAGGGGCGAAATTTCTGAAGAGCCCATATGATGGCCAAGCACTCTTTTTCTGTGACAGAGTAATTGGTCTCAGGTTTCGTTAGCGCACGACTGGCATATGCGACCACGTATTCGGTGTTGGCATCCTTACGTTGCGCGAGCACAGCACCAAGGCCGACACCACTGGCATCAGTGTGAATTTCTGTCCGTGCGCTGGGATCGAAGTGGCGCAAGATTGGCGGAGATGTAAGCAGGCGGCGAAGAGTCGTAAACGCGTGGTCACAGGCTTCCGACCAGGTAGACAGTTCATTGTCGCCTTGGAGAAGTGCGTTCAGGGGTGCGATGACATTAGCGAAATTGCGAACGAAGCGTCGAAAATAGGAGCATAGGCCAATAAAGCTGCGTAGTGCTTTCAGGGTAGTGGGCTTTGGGAATTCGGATACGGCCCGAAGTTTAGCAGGATCGGGGAGAATGCCTTCTTTGGAGACAACGTGGCCTAATATAGTAAGTTTGCGAGCCGCAAATTGGCACTTTTTCAAGTTAAGCTGGAGACCAGCATTCTGGAGACAGGTCAAAACTTGATGTAAACGGTGCAGATGAGTCGAAAAATCTGGGGAAAAGACGACAATGTCATCAAGATAGCAGAGGCAAGTGCTCCACTTCAGGCCGCGCAGGATGCCGTCCATCATGCGTTCAAAGGTCGCGGGCGCGTTGCAAAGACCGAACGGCATTACAGTGAATTCGTACAATCCGTCTGGTGTTACGAACGCCGTTTTCGAACAGTCAGCGTCAGCCATGGGCACTTGCCAGTAGCCAGAGCGGAGATCCAAGGAAGAAAAGAACTCCGCTCCCTGCAAACAGTCCAGCGCGTCATCAATACGTGGCAACGGATACACATCCTTTCGGGTAATCTTGTTAAGCCGCCGATAATCGACGCAAAATCGTATGGTACCGTCTTTTTTCCGAACCAGGACGACTGGCGAGGCCCAGGGACTGCTGGAAGGTTGAATGACACCACGTTGGAGCATGTCTTTCACCTGCTCATCGATAACGCGCCTTTCGGTCACCGATACTCGGTAAGGACGCTGTCGAATGGGCGCATGGCTCCCGGTATCGATGGTGTGCGAGACAGTCGTTGTGCGGCCAAGCGACGTTGCTTGGGGAGTCAAACGAGGATGAGAAACCTTCCAGCAAGCGAAGAAGCTGGTCGCGCTGCGTCGTCGTAAGGTCGCTTGCAATAGTTGGTGTGAAAGACCGCGGCAGTGACTGAGGAGGCGAGGTCTCGAGAGTGGCCAGATCAGCGGAGTCTTCCATGATGTCGAAAATTGAAGAAGATGACAGTGGTTCGGCGCTCCCTAGGCTTTCACGGTGGCGGAGGGTGACTGGCTCGGCCGTTGGGTTTGACACGTACATCACAGAGGTGCCAGAATTGAACTGAAGGACGGCAAACGGCAGTGGTAGTGATCGGCGGCGAAGTAGAAGGTCAGACGGTGCGAAAAGCAAGGTGCCGTCGTTGATAGAAGTACAAGAGATGCTGACAAGAGCAGTAGACCCGGCCGGTATAACGGTGTCTTCGGAAACTGCGATTTTACGACAAGAGTCTGTGTGGTCATTGATAATGTCTGGTGAAAACGGAAACAACTCGATTTCGGCGCGGGCGCAATTGATGATCGCATGATGTGTGGAGAGAAAATCCCAGCCCTAATATTACGTCGTGAGAACATGATGGCAGCACGATGAATTCGATGACATAGACGACATTCTGAATGACGACACGGGCTGTGCAGGCGCCGGACGGCTCGACGTGCTGTGCGTTGGCGGTACGAAGAGATAGTCAGAAAGTGGCGTCGTCACTTTTCCAATTCGGCGGCAAATGTGGGCATCAATTGCTGAAAGAGCAGCGCCAGTGTCGACGAGGGCTAGCGTACATATTCCTTCTATGGCGACATCAATAACGTTCTTCGGGGGAAATTTGAGGCCTTACACATTTCGCTGGAACCGCAGTTCTTGCCTCCTGAACTGCGCTAGTTAGTTTTCCTGGTGCGGAGAGGTCCGCCGTTGTTGCATGGGTGAAAAGGAACGGCGGTGAGGAGAAGGCGAACGGCGAGGGGAGAATGGTGCCTCGGCGACAGAAGCAGATTCGTGGTCGTCCGAATAGCTACGGCGGGGCTGACGTGGCGCATACGGGACCCATGGTGGACGCATATTGTTGGAGACGTTCGGTACACGAAAACGACAGTAACGTGCCACATGCCCAGGAAGACCACAATGAAAACAAATAGGGACGGTTGTCTTCTGTGCGCCAAGGGTCTTCAGCTCGTGTGTACTGTACTGCTGGTCGGGCGGGTGGAGATACTGGCGGGCGCATATGCGGGCGACGTGGGCCGTAACTTTGCAGCACAGGCCTCGAAGCGACTTCAGCGTACGTCAGGGGAGCAGCAGTTGGAGCCTGAAGGGAGGGAAGGTGGAACTTGATCGGCTACCTGATCCCTGATGATGTTCTGGAGAGCGGGCGCCAATGGAGAACTCGACTGGCCGTGAATAAGCGGCATCAGCGAAAGCTGACGAGCGACTTCTTCTCGAACGAAATCCTTAATCTGTTGCAGCAGCGACGTGTTATCGGGAGCAACAGCCAAGCTGGACATTGAAGTCGCGTGTGGCGGAGATTGGCGGGTGGCTGCACGTTGTTTGCGCAGTTCATCGAAGCTTTGGCAAAGACTGACTAGGTCAGAGACCGTTGATGGGTTCCTCGCCAGCAGCATCTGAAAGGCATCGTCTTCGATTCCTTTCAAGATATGCCTGATCTTCTCGGAATCGGTCATTGCGACATCAACGCGGTTACATAGGTCAAGAACGTCTTCTATGTAGCTAGTGAAATTCTCACCGCTCTGCTGCGCACGAGCACGCAAACGTTGCTCAGCTCGAAGCTTGCGAACGGCGGGGCGCCCGAATACCTCCGTCACGTGAGTTTTGAAGGCAGCCCATGTCGGGGAGGTCACGTTGGTGGTTTCGATGCCACACGCTGGCGACACCGCTCAAGTAAAATGACAGGTAGTTAAGCTTTCCTGCGTCGTCCCAGCGGTTTATCACGCTCACTCGTTCGTATTCAGCGAGCCAGTCTTCCACATCTTGCTCTTCTGCACCGCTGAAGATTGGTGGGTCGCGTTGAGGGAACGGGCCAGGGCAGAGGACTGTAGTCACGGTGTTACCGGGTTGTTGTTGTTGCATTGGTCCCCTCTTCCGTCATTGTAGAGGCGGGTTTGAGTTTCCCGTTGCGTAGTTCCAGATTTGCTTACCCCCGCAGCTCCACCACTTGTTACGGGGGTTTATTGAGGATCCTAAGAGCGCGACGATCGTAGCAGCAGCACGCAGGGCGTAGCCAGAGTGCGAATTGTCGGCGTGTGTCAGCCGATGGCGATGGGCCTCCGTGCTTGCCGATCTTCTTCCTCACAGTTGCGTCACTTTGACGCATCGCCAGAGCTCAGAAAGAATACACTTTTTCCTAACCATCGTCATTCTGCATGGTGCATCTGCGCTCTTTAAAGGGTCCTAAATGTTGATGCCAAGCTCCTCATAATTCGTCGCACGCCCCATTGGTAGCGTGCCCTACTTTTCAACCTGGCAAATTGGTGATCAGAAGGTGAAACGAACCTGTTCCCGAACATTTTTGGGCTACTTTTAGCGACATCTCTTAGCTGCTTTTTTTCCTTTAAAAAAACACGAATTTCATGCGGTATATGTGACATAAAAACTCTCCTTTGACAGTGGGATCATCTTGTCATATTTCTCGAAGTGCGAACACTAAACTCAAACGTGCCAAACTTACTTTTAACAACGCCAGGTTTGCATGAGTTGGTTTCAAGCATTAGCACGTTTTGATAGTCAGGACTTCAGAAACTGGTAGACTTGTTCGAGTTAGTTGCAAGCATTACTCAACCTAAGGCATCGCGTCATGGACAAATCTACAGTTGCAGTTTTTTCCGTCGAAGTAGAGCCAAGGTGCCAGTAGTACTACGCCATGGGTTTTCTTACTGTTCTGCTCAGTAATTGAGAAATAAGCGCCCACGTTCGCGGCTGCGATTTGTGTCTCATTGCGAAGAAAGATTACCCTTACTTCAATTTCAGACTGTGGAACTCCAAAATGCGGCCCAAATGAAGTTCCGGTGAACGGCATCCGCCGGCGTGACCTATTCTGCAGGCCCTTGTACACACCTCCTTTGGTATTGAAGGAACCACGCAAATGCGTCTGCAAGACCGGCTTCGTCCGCAATTCGTGGGGGGAGTGCGTTGATAGGAAAAGCTGTGAACGCTGCAAGCCTCGTTTGCAAAAAGACTGGCACACGTGCTCATCGAGCTGCCCCGTCACAGCAAACAAACCAATAAGCTTATCTTGCCGCAAGATGTGCACACCCGGCTGCGATTGCCCTCCAGGCTGGGTTGTGTGAGTACCATTCCGTTTTCCCTTTAGTTACGTCTTTCAAATGTGTTCGAGACTACTACAGAAACCAGTATGTCTTTGTAAAAGAAGTTTACGTAGCACAGTCATCCAAATGACTTCATTTTGCCACTATTATTACACACGAAAATAAATAAGAAATTAAAGTAATAAAGAACAAACATATAGTTGACCTAAACCTTCTGTAACACGTCCACATAATTAAATTATAATATACTATGGCCAGATGAAGTAGTAACGAATGCAAGGCCGGCTCGTACGGAACTAGTCTCCCTCATTAACGTTTACACGCCGAGTAGTAATGATAACGCTTTCTATCTTTTGCATATTTGTATAGTAGTAAAACGTCAGCGACACGCAGCAAAGTTGGCACGCGCGTGGTAAATCTTTCACTTAATAACTTTTAATAGCAAAGCTGTTAAGGCGGCCTTAAAAACTTTGTTGTGCACAACAAACCCCTCCGAGCGCCTCGCATCACCTATCCAGCACTAATGCCAGATCTGCGCCGCATCTGCTCCGCGAGACCGGCACGCTCTTTCTTTGTCCTCTTCTTCACTGTTGTCGTCTTCATCTTCTGCTTGGCTGTCAAAGCACGTGCGCCGAGTGCTCTGGCACGGGATGCAGTAACTCCGGCGGGTGAGAGAGATAAAGAGAGAGAACTAAAGATAGAGAAAAAAAGAAATTCTAAAGAAAAAATTATTCGCAAGGTGAGATTCGAACTCGCGTACCCACAATCCGAAGGCGAGCGTCTTACCCAGTCGGCTATCCAGGCACGTTAGCAGAGCATAGCATAGCCTTGTGTAGTATATTACAGCAAGGGGGGAGGGGAAGTTAAGGAAAGGGGGGAGAGATGTGAGGGTAGCAAAAAGGGAGAGAGTAAATCACAGCATAGAAAGAAAAAGAAGGAGGAAAGGAGAAAATCACTGAAAGAGAGAGCGGGAGAGAGATAGGAACAGAAGTGACAAATACAGAGAGAGAGAAGAAGGGAATAGGGAGAAAGAAAGATAGAAAGACCAAGAAGGAGAAAGAAATAAAGAAAGAGAGCGAGATAAAGAATTAAATAGAAATAAGCAGCCGTCACCGGCTCGGTCGAAGGCTCGGTCTGCGCCGGCGGCAAGTTATCTTTTCGTCCACTTAACTTTCTTCACATCTTACGTCCTTATTACTGCAAATAACATCTCCTATAGTTTCCTGCGCTTTATGTCTGTTAGTTCTAATTAACAGAGCAAAAACAGACACACAAGAAACCGAGATAACAGAGTCAATTAAAGTAATAGAGGAAGAAAGAAAAAGAAAACTTGGAAAGTATAACAGCTAGGTGCCCGTCAGCTTCGCTGTCTCTTTAGCATTGTGCATCCGGTGCAAGCTACGCTAATATTTTACTACCTTTATTTCAGAGGGTACATCAAAGGAGTTTTGCATGCCTCTTTGGTGTTTTTTGTGCGCACAAGCCGTGCAATATTATTAACCTCTAAAAAACATGCATGCGGTTTTCTCTTGCAGTGTTTCTAAATTCCGCATATTTTTTTTACCATTTACGCGTGTGTGAATGCCGCGATTTTAGCATCTACAAGTTGTCTTAAGAGGATCATGGAACATAAAGCATGCAAACAGTTTTATTGAATTTGCCAGTTTTTCTCGCTTTTTTGCGAAGAAGTACGTTATTGATTTCACTAAAGAGTGCCTACTTGCTAAGCATGATGAGATTCCGTTGTAGTTTCGCTTTACCAACAGTTTCCGAAGGTCGCCATGACGTATCACAAAAATAAATGTATATACAGCTGGGCACACATCCATCCACCCTGCTTGTTTGTCCACGTTGAATATCCGCGATATCAGATATTCCGACCAAAAAAAAAACCACCGTTTAGATTTTCACGCAACAGTTGAGTCGTTCTAAGTCTTGCTAAGGCTTGCTAAGTGGCGCTGTTATACATTGAGTCTTGCTAAGTGGCGCTGTTATACATTAGGATATATTTAAATTGTTTTGTCACCACTGGTTTAGACAGTTCGCTATTCGCAGGTTGTAGGACTATGAAGGAGGAGTGTGCCACGCGCCGAAGTAGCAAAAAATTTCGTAGTGTGTTATGAAGAGCTGATGCAGAGTTTACAGTAAAAAAAAAAACAGCTGGAGGTTTTCACGTCCCTGCATAAAATTCGGTCAAGGCGATAGGTCACCGAGGAATGTATTGCTACCGACAGTCTTCCGGTTTTTTATTCTACTCTGATAGGCATCCCAAGCCTCTCGCAATTGTCACGATTGTGTCTTCATTGAAATGAGCAACAACTTTGTAATATATGTGGTACTTTTTGCAGCGACCCAATGAACTGGAAGAATTGCGTCAGGGCCGTAAAGTATGCTCCGATATGCCCGCCAAACTCCAGGTTTGAGTCCTGCGTGTCTACGTGCGAACCAGTTTGTGGATTTATACCACCGAGACCTTGCTTCACACACTGCCATCGGGGAGCCTGCGTCTGCAATAGGGGCTTCGTGGCATTTGTGCAAAGGGGTGTGATGATTTGCGTGCGCCAGGAAAAATGCCTTCGGTACCTACGCACAGCACATGTTTCTGTACTCAACAACACCGCCTTTGGTGCAGGTGGAAGCTCACACGGTATAACGAATAACGGCGGTGCCTTCATGGCAGCTCCCGATGGAATACTCCCGCCGGCTCCATCTGGGCCCGTCTTCAGCAGCAACGTGAATAATGTCATGGGTACAGCCTCACCTGGCGATTCTCGAATGGGTGTGAGTCGCTCTACAATAAACACCGCAGCCACTTCTTTAGGCAGTGGTTCAGGAAGTGGCAGTGTGGGTGCTGGTGTAAATTTGCTACCACACCCTGAAACAGGAAGTCATACAGTTGGATCAGGCTTCGGAGGAAGTAGGCTTGCATCTGCTTCTGGGGCAACTGGCACAGTCACTATATTACCAAGTTCACTTACAGCTATATCTCCTGGTCTGGTTACTGCTGGTGTAAATGGAGCAAGTGTACTGCCCCCGCGGTTCTGCAGGAACCAACGCTATGCATGCTTCTTTAGGAGCAGCAGGTTCAAACCCAGGGGTCAGTTTTGTAGATGGGGCACTCAGCAGTGGCTCACGCCATGCTGGGGCTGCTGTTTTGTTAGCAGGAACCAGTCGTGGCGCAGTCACCGGAGACGTAGGAAATACGCTCACGGCCGCGTCTGAGGGGCCTGGCGGCGCTAGTACAAGTGCAGGAAGTGCCCTCACGGCAGTATATTCTGGGCGGGGGGGGCATTACGACTGGCATAGAAGGAACAAGTTCACGTACACCTTCTTCTGTTACCTCCGGTGGTATTCGTGCTGAAATCACATCAACGGGTACTCACGGAGGTGTTCACACGGTACATGGGGCACTAAGCAGTGGCTCCCGCACTGCTGGTGCTGGTGGCTTATCGGCTGGAACATTACATGGTTCAAATGGAGGAGGTGTAGGTAATGCGCTCTCGCGTACGCCTGTGCCCTCTAGCACAATAGGTATCGGCGCGGGAAACGAGCACCTGGCAGTGTCTTCCGTATCGACGGGCATCATGTCTGTACTAGGAGGGCCAACTGCACATAAACCCCTTGCTTCTCAACCTAGTGGCGTTCGTACTGGGTCGGGACCACCAGATACTAACGGCGGTGGTCACATAACACCCGGGACGAGCATTATAGATCCAGGTACGTCTCTTGCTTCAAGCTCTTTAATATCTGCCACAGAAAGAATGCATACGATCAGGAGAAGCCTGGTAATCAAACCTTCTTCTAGTTCTCGAACACCTGAAATCGTTAGTGCAGAAACAAGCGCACTGCCATCCGCCTCTGGGATACATCGAAGTATTGGTGCTGGACCAGCTGGAGCGAGTGCTATAGGAGTCACTTCGGAAGCACCAAGCACACACCTGTTTCACTCAGAACATGGAGCTGTGAATATAAGAACGAACTCGGCAGGTACCACGGGATTTATGCCTTCGGCTACAGACCTTGGTGCAATACGAACGAGCACAGGAAGTGTACCTACGCCTCTTATTGGCAATCGTGCCATGGGCGATACAACTGCGAGAACTATATTCCATGGGGCATTGACTAGGCCTGGTGTGGTTGGTGCTGGTAGAGGAGGAACAGGTAGAAATCCTGCTTTCTCCGCAGAACATGGTGGGGAACGTGTCAGATTAGGAACAACAGAGATATACCGAAGTGCACCTGTTGGATCTCGCATGAACAGTTTGGGTGCAGGCAGTACAGGTACCGCAGGGTCCTTGTCATTAGCAGCACCAGGATTGAGCCGAGTTGGAATAAACACAGTAAGCGCTATCGCGCCTTCGTCTGTAAGAGGTATTACGGGTGCTCCAGAATCTTCAGTTATATTATCTGGAGTTTCTTTACAACCCAATGGTATTAGTGCTAGTGTAAGTACGTCAGGCACGTCGCAGCCTCCTTTCGCAGGATTTGGAGAGGTTGGTCTCGAGTTGGGTGCTACAAGTTCAACTTCACATGGTATCGCAAGACCTGGTACAGTACATTTAGATAGTAGGCAGCCATATTTTTCACTTGGGACTAGTGGCGCCACCGTCCTGACAGGTGCAGAAAACGGTATAAACGTTGCCGGAGAAAATCCACGTCCATCTGTAGGATTTAGTAACGTACTGAATCGCGCAGTCATTTCCACAACAGCGTCCAACGCTCCAGATTTAAGTGGCACTCCTGAACCTCTTGATCTCGGCGACATTACTGGCATAGAGGCTCCACTAACATCTGTATCGAGAGTGTCAGGAGGGTCTGGAATTTTAATTAATAGGGGAAGTGAGAGTCTAAATTCTGGGGGAGATAACGCAAGAACTTCTTCAATTATTACAGCAGGGCATGGCGTTGCAAGTGGAGCCACAGTGCACCCTGAGGGTACACGTTTTGGGCGCGTTACAGGTACAGCAGCGGTAAACAATGTCACCGTGACGGGTTTGCCCCCATCTGCTACCCTGCGATCGCACACTGGTACTGGCTTGTCTTACACTAGCGAAATTGGACGAGCTGGTTTGCCAGTCCCCTTCTGGCTCTACCGGTTCACGGGATGTGGGCGCATTTGGTGGAACTGTTATTACTACGAACACGCACTCTACACATGGATCTGGTGCCTCAGTTTCTTCTTTGTCTCGTGAAGCAAGTGAAATAACTGGGACAGATACATATGCAGCGGGTGGCAGTAGAATTGGTCCTGGAGGCGAAGTGTTGCCTTCTGCCGCTACGTCTAGTGTCATCGGCCTCGGAACGTACTCATCGGGTGTGACCACAGAAGGAGGTAATTGGAATGCACGGACTACAGGGGGTGCGCACTCAGGGGTAGCAAGCCCTAGCCGTACATTGCGACATGGTGAGCGCATGGGCTCTACATACGACGTCGGTCAGCATTTCCCAAGCAGTGCGGGATATCTTAGAATTGGTTATAGCATCAACCCGTATTTACCAGGGTTCATGCTGAATGCTGGTAAAGAATATGCCGACACTTCTTTAACAATAAAACCAGCAGATACCAATGCATTAGGTGGTACACGAGGTGATCCGATAGGACACAGAAGTTTGGGAGACTCTGAAGACTCGCTACCAGGAAACATGAACATCAGTGGTGTCCAGCCAATTATAGGTGGCGCCACAGTAAGAACGTCTACTTCGCGGTGAAGTATTACTCGGCGTGCAAAGAGATAAAAAGAAAGCTACTCAGAGAAATTGCAGTCCACATCAATTACCTTTCCTGAAACTTCGGATTGCCGCATAAACTAAATCAATAAAGTAAAAAAATTGATAGCAATAGATATTTAGTACAATGTTCGATTACCCAATAAAATAATTATTGCGAACGCATACGGCCGTAGAGATTTCCTTGAACTGGCTATTTCGCGATGCACAGAAAAAAGAAACGTCACAGTTCTGCGATATAACGTCATGCGAAGAAAGCGTAGCAGCTCACTCCTTTGGCAAACACGGCTTCTGCAGTAAGGGAAGCGACCTTCGTGCGATCTATGGCTTCAATGAAAACTTTTTGATAAATGCGCAACGCGCTTGAAGATATGAGCCACCTATTGAACCCCTTTCAAGAGATACGCGTAAGCGTGCGATCAAGGGTGTCCATACCATTTCAAGCGCACCCTTTCTCTTTTGTACGCATGTGTGCCCTTCGAGTGAAATGTAGTGGTTTAATACTTTAACCAGCATTAATAAAATAACTATAATGTCTAATGCTTTACACTGTGGCAGTTCAAATAGTTGGGAACGTTCGGACGAAAACTATCGAGTACAAACGGTGATCTACGCAAACATGGGGATTATGGGGGTCCTGACTGAAGCATTCTTAGTTCAGGAGAGGCAGATGCCAACTAGTGAGCAGAACCAGTCTTAAAGGGACACTAAAGGGAAATATTAAGTCGACGTTGATTGTTGAAATAGCGGTCCAGAAACCTCGTAGTGCTACTTTCGTTCCAAGGAAATGCGTATTTTGAAATAAAATCACGTTTTAGAGATCCGCATCGCGTTAGCGCACTTCAAATCACCCGCCTCTGATTCGAAATCTCTGATGTCACTGTTTCCGTGCCCAAGGTTACCCGCCCTTACTGCGCGGCCGCCGACACTAGCAGCAGCAGAGCGAAAGTAGCGGAAGCCACAGCAACAACAACGGCCATTGAACAATACTCTGCTTGCTTGGTGCAACTGGGCTCCGCTAGATGGCGCCACCTATCCAGTCTAACCAAGCGAAGACGCAATTTTTTGAATCACTCGCGCCTTTCGCCATAGAACGCCAGGCGGTTCCTTTTTCTATGAATTAAAGAGAAACGGACAAGGAGCATTTTATTACGTGGTGTAATGCACAGAAGCTTCTTTTTTTATTAGAGCTGGTTTGATTACCAGCGATTAATTGTAGCCGGCAGCTGTGATGTCATTGGGATCGTTTCCTAGATGTCCCACTCGTAGCGCATGTGGTGTCATACATTTGCCTTAATTTCTCGATTAGTAGAGCACTGCTGTTCATAATACTGACGTTTTAGACATTCCCAAACACTGATCTTTCACTCTGACGCAAATTGTTATTTGCCTTTAGTGTCCCTTTAACAAAGGCTGTTTAAATGTGTAATAAGGCGTTTGAGAACAGTAAAAAAAAACAATCAGGCGTCACACAATGCGAATTGCGTAACGAGTGGCTCGTTGAATGCTCCAGCCCAGTACGAAAGCTCATAATGCCTTATAAGTGTGTAGCGGGTACCACGCTTTTCTGAAGAATGACGAATAATGATAGTGGACGCTTCCCCATTACACAAAAATTATGATGATTTATGGCGTAATGGGTACCATGCATATGTGCTTGTAGTCGTTGCCCCAAGAATGTTTAAAAAAGGCTCTTGAAAGGTCGCTCTTCCAGCTTTACTGTACTGCGCGTTCCACGCAGGCCTGGTAGCTTTCTTTTATTAAGAAACAACGCCTTGAGTAATGCAGCAACTACAGTCGCCACCAAGTCTTTTGATTTAAAATGAATGGTGTTGATGGGCAGTGAAAAGCCATATGCACGGCTCAAGAAAGCGTTCACTTATTTAGTCTAGTTGCCTTGTACCTTGTCGCCTCACAAGGATACTTATGAGAACATCTACTATAATTATAATGGCTCGGGTTGTAAGCCAGAAAACCCCGTTATGATCACGAGACACGCCGTAGTGGAGGGCATCGGAAATTTCGATTACCTGGAGTATTTTAACGTGCACCTAAATCTGAGAACTTGGGCCTCCACAATTTTGCCTCCATTTAAATGCGGCCGCCGCAACCTAGATTCGATTTCGCGACAGTAGGGTCAGCAATCGAGCACCGTAACCATTACACCAGCGCGGCGCGTGCAGAGAGGTTCTAACGCTACGCCTACGTCACGTAGTAGGGTGATGTTGATAGAGAGGGACAAGGAACATTTGTGTTCAATGAATATTACCATTGCACTTTCCTTCTAAATTGCCGCATGCAAATTACTTTGGACACAGTGCCTTCTTGCCACTTCACAGCTGGACGCAAGAGCTACAGCAGAATGTTAATTGAAGTGCAGGGTGTCACTGCTCACGCTTGAGCCACACGGAGAGCTGAAGTGAGAGAAGGGACAGTTTCCATTTAGTAAAGCATTACTACGTGTAGGAGCTTCATTTGACATTCGCAACGACGGCTTTTAGTAAGTAAGCGATTTGATGATTATAATATAGTACGATTGCTAACACACCGGGCGACAAATCCAGTGAACCGCTGGTGGGAGTTATCATTAGTGTGAACGCAATTCATAATCCTCATCATCACCATCATCATCAGTGTGACTACACCCACACTTCTTGCGGCGGTCACGTTATCCCCGCAAACTTCTTAAAAATCTCATTCGCACACGCCACTTTCTCCTCCCCCCTCACGCGCTTGCCTTCTTTTCGAAAGCAATTCACCATGGCACAAAAGACCATGAAGGCTGTACAAGTTTAGATATCTCGTTATTAGAGTGCGCAGTGTGTGCATTAGAATGGTTTCTTCAATTTCTCTTAGTCAACAGTTTTTCTGTGCGTCATTAGGACAGTGATAACAACGCAATTTGAAATTCTATCGAGAACGTAAACGTCAAGCACATGCCACTTGGTCTTCGCACATTGAAAGCTCATAAGCTCATGTATTGAAGCGATATCTTCGTATACATAAAGATAGCTTGTGTCTTACACAGCGCAATACCAAGCGGTCTTTTACAAACAGCCGACTATTAGGGACTGCTAAATATAGGATGGTGTCTCCTGGAATGATTACTTTGCTATGATGCGGCTGCGCGTGCGGCAGGCCGGCTACAGTAGGGTGCATTACCTTGGAGCCAATATGCACAATATTTAATTGCAGTTCATTTGTGAGAACGAGCCACCAGGTGCACGCAGATGGCAACTCCGGTTCAGGTGAACAAATGGTTCCTTACTAAGCTCCTTAGAAAGACAGGTAATAATACACACATAATTACGACACGGCGCCACGAAGCATGACGATAACACGAGGAAGCGCACGAAACACACGTCTACGCCCTCGTGTGCTCCCTCGCGTTATCGTCTTCCTTCGTGGCACCGTTTAGGAAATATGAATACGAGTAGCAGGATAGAGCGCACTAGGTAACTATCTCTCTATTACCAACTACCACAGTGGTCAGTTCTTCTTTTAATAAACACATGCAAACATGCCCAGACACACGTGCAGACCCACACACATGCTTGAGCAGAAACTGATTATTTATTAACCAACGTTGCGGCTGATGGACTGGCCTTTGTCGCGGTGGATTGCCGGTCGGACAGGCGATAGCGTGCGTTATTAAATGATGAGTCGTTTTCTTTTGTGAAGTGTATATATATATATATATATATATATATATATATATATATATATATATATATATATATATATATACATACATACATACACACACACACATACATACATACATACATACATAACAGTGACGTTGTAGCATCACTTCGCTTGCGTCCTAGTTCGCAGTATATAATCGGCAAGCAATCTGTCGACATAACTGCATGACCACATATATAAGCAGTGAGCGTACAATGCTCCGTGAGCATGGATTGTTGCACGCTGTGCGGTCCTCGGCTAGCACACATACGTGGGGTGACCACGATCTCAATAGTGTGCGAGTGGTTTTGAAGGCGATAGGTCTGCTTTGCTTATCGCCGCCCAAACCCGAAAACGCCTCGTTGCGTGATTCTGGCTTTCAAGCTCAGCCAAGGTCAACGCCGGCGGAAGAGCTTCAGCTAGACACTAGTGCGGCACGTTAGCGACAAAGAACTGCGGCGCAAGGTGAGTCTTGGCATGTCCTTCACGTGCGAATTTTTTTCCAAATTTCTTACGCCACCGAGAAAGACGCTGAGAAAAATAGCATTGCTAAGGTGGCAGCAGCTAACAGCGCCAGTAATTCTGTGTAGGCTGTATACAACATTTCGGAGAGATGAGCATCGAAAAAGGGTGTACTCCCACAAGTGATTTTTCCTTTACGCGCTGTACATAACCTGGAGCCCTTATATTAGGCTTCCTTGTTCTTTCATCATGAAATTACACTTTCTTAATAAATCGTCTCTCTGACTGCGCATGCATCTCCTACAAGTAAACGTCCTTTCTTTGATGCGATCTGGAACACCTTTTGTTCTAAACAATCACGAGAAGCGCAAATATTGCTCGTTTAGACGCCCTTTCTTACGCTGCACCTATTCCATTCGTTTCATTGTACTTTTGAATACGGGGCCAAATGACCAATCTTAGATAGAACAATGGTCAGCGCTGATCGAAACACATGTGTTGTGTGGCCACAAATTAAAACAAAGAATTTTTCCATAGGTAAGAGACAGCTGCACATATAATTCTTTGTGTGTGCTTATAGGCAGTAGGATGCATTTTGCTGCCTTTCTTGTATTCCTCACTGTTACTGCGGTCGAAAGCAGTCCCTTTAACTGCACAAGTGAGTACCGATTTCAAAAGCATATGGCTTAATATCGCTAAGACGCAACTATCAACATCATAATGACGAGAATACTACTCTCGTCAACTAGGGTTGAGCTTGCAAAACAAATGTTCAAATGAAATCAGTTTAGCATAGAAAAACATCATCTGCAACAGGCTGGCGAAACTACCTGAAATGTTGATATTGCGCGGAATTCTTGCCCACTGGTCGGAATAAACAAACCGCAAAACACAGCTCGCCGAGATAAGGTGATCCGCTCCGCTGGCGCAAGTGAGCTCACTTGCCCATTTTAACTAAATGGTTTTTTTAAGTGATCATTTCCCGCAAGAAACTACTAAAATGGAAATAATGGAGGGCATCTCAGATCATAACTTGATTTATTGCGCTGTAGGTGTGAATAACTATAAATTTCATCAGCAGACATCGCTTTATTATTCTGACTTTACCCATGCTGACGACACAAGCATAATCGATTGTCTTACTTTCGAATATGATTCATTCGTAGCACTTACAGATAACCTATCCACTGACATCGAAACACTCTGGAGCAGATTTACAGGCATCGTGACGTCATGCATAAAACGCTACGTACCGATCAAAAAGAAAAAAACTGGGCGACTAAACCCCTGGATAACACGCGACGTGATACATGCGAAACGAAAGGTAAAACGTCTAAGAAAAAAAACTGAACACGACACCAACTATTCTTAGTAGACACTATCTGACTGTAGCCATTAGCGACATGAGAAGTAAACTAAAAGATGCTAAAAATAATTACTTTGCAAAGATACTTCCCACATTTTTGATAAACGCTCCAAATAAATTCTGGAAATATATAAATCCAAAGAAAAATGATGAGCTCATGCGTTCTTCTGAAGACAACAACGATCTCGCCAACTCCTTCAATGATTACTTTCAATCAGTTTTTACCGTAGATGACGGAATCATACCACTCATGCAATCTTCAGACCATTCACCAATAGAACCCTTGACAGTTACCGAGCAAGGCGTGCTTAACCTACTATTAAATATCGATACCAAGAAGGGCCCGGGTCCTGACAACATATCAAACATCTTCCTTAAAAGGTATGCGGAGTGGGTAGCTAAATATTTATGTGTAATATTTAATAAATCACTGCAATCATGCACTATCCCCGCAGTATGGAAAACCGCTAAAATTATACCAATACACAAAGGAGGCGGCAAAACCGTGGTTTCAAATTACAGGCCAATATCACTTACTTGTTCTGTGTGTAAAATGATAGAACATATGATATTGAAACACATAAGTATTTACCTAGAAAAAAGTCATATCCTGTCTCCTGTACAACACGGTTTCCGAAAGGGCCTCTCAACGGTTACTCAACTTTTAGAATTAATACACGATGCAGCCCAATCCATTGATAGCCATAAACAAATTGACCTCATCTTCTTAGATTTTTCAAAAGCATTCGATCGTGTTTCTCATACAAAATTATTAAGTAAATTAGAAGTTACTCTTGGAGATAGTACCATTGTTCACTGGATTAAAGATTACTTAACCAATTGCTCACAATTTGTACAGTTACAGGACACCACCTCTAGAACAGCAGCAGTCACGTCAGGCGTGCCACAGGGCAGCGTCTTAGCACCAATATTATTCACAATATTCATTAATGATCTGCCCCTCTCAACTAAAGTAAAACTAAGGCTCTTTGCAGACGACTGCGTACTTTACCAGGAAATTAATACTCCTGCCGATCACCTAATTCTTAACAGAGCACTAGAAGATGTACACACGTGGTGCAAAAAATGGCAAATGTCCCTTAATATTGGTAAATGTGTTTCCATGACAATAACCCGCAAAAAACACAGGTCCAACTTTTCTTACACTATTGACAACTGCCCCTTAGCCACAGTCTCTAACCACAAATATCTAGGAATAACAATTTCAAACGACCTGAGATGGGATACTCACATTGATAATATTACTAGCACAGCCCTAAATAGACTATTTTTATTGAAAAGACGTCTTAAACACGCACCACCAAATACCAAACTAATAGCTTATACAACCCTCGTCAGATCTGTATTAGAATATGCCAGCCCTGCCTGGTTCCCGTTCACCCACCAACAGATTAATAAAATAGAAGCGGTTCAAAGAAAAGCAATAAAGGTTTATTTTTAACAAATATAGACTGACAGACTCACCGACACACCTACTCAATAACGCTGGCATTTTAACACTACAAAACCGAACAAAACTAACAAGACTAAAACTAATGTTTCAACTACTCCACAACATAATAAAAATAGATACTTCAAGGTATATATCTTTTTTTCACGGCAGACCAACCCGTCATAATCATTCCCATACTCTTGTCGAATACTCTTTCAACACTAATTGCTTTAAATATTCATTTTTTCCCTCTAACCATTAAAGATTGGAACTCACTGAAACCTACCTTAACCAATGAATCATCCATAAACTTGTTTACAGCTTGCGATTGAAAGCGAATTGCTTGCCTCGCAAATCGCACTAACGACATTACATCATCAATAAACCCAATAAGCGATGAGTCTGTGTCATGTTACTAATACAAAATTTTTGTTTTCTATGATCGTTATATTTCAAGTGACATGTTTTTCGACTAGTTTATTGTTCATAAAATTGTTTGAAAATAAGTTTTTCAATAATAATGTCTACTGTTGATCCTACGCCATATTACAAATGCATACATTATCTTTTGGCAGTCGCTTTTAGCGATAACCTAGTTCATGATTTTGTTGTTACTAAAATTGTTTGATTGTGTATTCTTATAATGGCAATGTATAATCTATAATTTGTATGACATTTTGTAATTCTGGCTTTTTTTTGTGTTTTCCATCATTATTATTTTGTGTAAACAAATATTTGTTTTCATATGCCCTCCCTGCTATAATCTCTGATGAGATTGGCAGTATTGTTAAATAAATAAATAAATAAAAGATATCGTCGCGATAAGCATTCGTTAAAATTTGGTCACTTCGTTGTCACGGGGAAATTCTGATCTGACCTAGCAGACTAGTCGTGCTTCCTGCGCGCCAGGCGCGCGGAAATTGTACATCGTCATTAAACTTTGGTTTCCAATATCTGGAAATACCTGGTTTGTCGAAGTTTTGTTTTTTTAGATTTGTAGAAAATAGCCATGGTATAAGTTGTCCTGAACTAAAACTTTTTTGTTCGTTGTAGTACAACTAAATAGTTTTTGGTAAGTACCCGCTTCAATGTAATTTTAGCTGTGGCTAAGTACTTCCGCTTCCACGTAGAGGCCGCATGCGAAAACGACAGGAGTCTGACTGTCACAGTATTTCAATAAACAACAATGTATTATCTAAAATTGCATTCTTTAGACTAGGTAACGAGTAGATCTGACAGTACCTGAAATTACTCATTCGTGTCATAGATGATGACCTCGTATGTTTGGCTTGGCGTAGTGCAACAGTAAAACGCGGCTGCAAAGAAAAAACAATGTGGCACATTTCACTCATTGCGAAAAAAAAACGATGCCATTGAAAGCAGTCCGCAAAGAGCTGCCTTTGCCATGTTTTTTTTTTGCCAAATTTAGAAAGTGTCATTGCTGTCATACAGCGTTTTCTTACTTTCATGCGAGCCTCGGAAGTTTGTGCTCCTGTTTGCGGTGTGGGCGAACGGATTCTGGGCACAATTTATCAATGTCACTCATTTTGTACCGTTGAACATTACAGCCTGCGGAGTCACAAATCTGGAGGACATGTTTTGAGTTCCAGATGTCTACATACTGTCGCTTGACCAGGGTCGCAGACGGGCTGGTTAAGGAACGAGGGGCAACCAGTCGCTTCCGTCTTTGGACGCGCTAGAGTTTCCTTCCCCCATGTCACAACTGTCACCGGATGTGATGGTCTCAGAAAACCATGCCCGATACTTCCATCATGGCATTGCACTGTTCAGTGCTGATGACACAGCAGTTGCTACCCTTTCACTTCATCATATAGAAAATGTCAATATTACTGTTCGTGTTAGGGGGATGAGTTAGAACTAGCGGCTCCAAGTGAAAATTCTAAATCAATATATCCAGTTCTTTTGAATATGACTAACCCTAGTGGGCATCCACTTTCAGATCCAATGATAAATGAATGCTAATATTACAATAAGGAGTTGGCCATTTCAACTGGGGCCTTATTTATATGAACATTGTTCGTTATTGAAATTGCAGATTGCGGAAATGTGAAATGCGCCGAAAACGAGATTTTTTGTGACGGGCAACGCCCGAGAAGATGAGTTCTGCAAACCTTTCTACACACCCATTGCCATGTTGAAGCAACCTCGCCAATGCGTCTGCAAGCCCCACTTCGTCCGAAACTCATGGGGGGAGTGTGTTCCCAAGAAAAACTGCTTGCGTTGCAAATCTCGCCTGCAGAAGGACTGGCACCTGTGCTCTTCAAGCTGCCCCGTCACAGGAAACAAAGCAATACGCTTCTTTTGCCGCACGATGTGCACTCCTGGATGTGACTGCCCTCCTGATTGGGTTGTGTTAGTATACATTTCCTTGTTTTTCGCTAACGTCATAGGCATGTGCGCGAAGAAACCGAAACGAGATACCGGACACAACGAACACGATGGAAGATATCCCTCAAAGGAGTGAGATTGGCCTTAGTAATATCAGCAGTAAAGTAGGAATTACATCATGTTGAGCTACAGAAAAAAGCACCACAGATGAAAAACGTATTACAATCTCATTTGCGCAATGACGAGAAAGGCTTAACATAGCGAGACAGCGACAAAATGCAATTTGATTTAAGGTATGCAATGAAACCACATTAAGAGCCCAAAGCAATGCTTGCGTAGTTGGTACGTATTCATGAGAAATTTATTTTGCGGTAAAAAAGACTGCACCAGAAAAGCAGACATCGCATGGCGCTACTCTTAAGTCACCATTCAGAGCGTCCCACCCTGATATATAAAAAACAGACAGCAGAGGCAAGAAATATATGACTCTATGGTAGAACCAGAGAGGCATACGCATTAGTTTAGGGCGTATGCCCTAAACTGACAAATCCACCAAGGCATAATAATAATAATAATATCTGGGGTATAACGTCCCAAAACCACGATATGATTATGAGACACGCCGTAGTAGAGGGCTCCGGAAATTGCGACCATCTGGTGTTCTTTAACGTGCACTGACATCGCACAGTACACGGGACTCTACCATTTCGCCTCCATCGAAATGCGACCGCCGCGGCCGGGATCGAACCCGCGACCTTCGGGTCAGCAACCGAGCACCCTAACCGCTATACCACCGCGGCGGACTCTCCAGGGCATAAAGATAAAGGCACTACACGTACGACAGATCCCTAGAAAGAAACACTGCAGACCAGCACACAGCTTAGCAAGTGACACTGACACAATTTAATTCCAGTGATTGCATGAAAAAAAAAAAGTCTCCAATAACTATGTTTTCTCCGTTCTCCATTATTATGAAGCGTCAGAAATTATAAAATATGCCGACTAATCAAAACATTATTTGTCCACAGTAAGGTTGCGATAATTTTCCGACAAGTGTCTGGGGTAGCTCCTCTGGTAGGTCACCCGACTTATGTTTCCCTTCCACACAACATCTCAAGGGCAGGTGCCGCTGAGAATTTCCGTTAGATGCGTCTCTGCAATATTAACAAGAAAGTGTTTTATGCCGGGGTCCACCACGGCTCCAATGTCGTATTTCCGTCACGAATATGACGTTCCAAATATACACTAACAGATCCCAAAGAAAAAAAAGCTTACAAGAAAAAGTTCCATCTGCGGGAGTCGAACCTACGACCTCTATCTCCGCAGCACGCGGCGCGGAACGTCTCGGCCGCGAACCGCACGTTCTTCGGAGTACTAACGCCGAGCTATTTAGATACACCATTTACTGTCGGCGGTGCTCAGAGATCGGCGACTTCAGCGTGTTATCTTTCTGACTAGCGAGATGGCGCGAAGAGCGCGCGAGGGTGCGCTTTAAAGGTCGTAGCTCCGCGCGATGCGATGCGCGCACGCTTATCTCGTGATCGGAGCAGTTTGTAGTCTTGTGCTGGCGTTGAAGTTACAGACAGCACGAAGGTCACTTTGCTCGCTGCAGCGGCCGCGTTTCCTAGAGAAGCGCTGCTCAGACGCAAAGAAGTAACCGTGGCAGTTGTGAGTTCGCGCTCGCCCGTGTACTTAACTCTTTCGTTACCGTGTCCATAGGACATGGGTCACCAGTGACCCATACGCGCCACAAGCTATTTTTAAAATATGAGTGCTCCTATGGACTTGCAGAACCATCTGTTGTATTCTCTAGGCACCAATCTTTCATTTTTTTGCGTAGTTTGTATTTTTCCCATGCGGCGGCGATATAAGCGGCGGTTCCAATTGTGCGGTTCGCTCCGTCTGTTTACGAAGATGGCAGACGCTTTTGTTGCCGGTCCCTCGCGCGAACAACGCCTTTCTGGCGATTCTGTTGCATCTGGAAGCGATCATTTGGCTGCTTCTAGCAGCAGTGATTCAGATGATGATCCCTTCTTTTTTTTTTAATTACACAATTCCACATATTTTTTGTGTAGTGATGTCATACATAATGATGTTCTGGCGCCGTCTGCGACACTGTACTTTCCCAGTTAAGATTTTTTTCTTGAGCAACCATAGAGCGCAATATGTCCATATATACATGGTTCAATAGCCCATTTCTTTCCATTTTTACTAATATTTACTGTGCTTTTGTGTGTGAGAAATTTGTGCAATAAAAAGAAAAAACTGCAACCTGGCTGAACAAGACACTTTCTACTGGGCAACAAGTAAACAAGTGTAACTCGTGCAGTTGTTGAGCTAGGTCAGTGAAGCTTTTCTGTTAGGTAGATGTCTCCTATCTAAACAATTTGTATATTTCAGAATATTTTCCAGATTTACTTCTTTTATGTAGTAAACATACAATTGCAAATGTTCTTTCAAATTAGCAAGAAATGTTACCTTTAACGATTTTTTCTGCATACTAGTTTCCAAGTTCAGCTTTTTTAAACTTACACACGTCAAAAGTACATTTACTTAGCTTTCTCTTGATGTATTGCATTACAGTAAAACCATTTTATTACTTATTACAAAAAAATACCAACAAAAACATATGAAAAGTTGCCCATTTTCCCCACGGTAACGAAAGAGTTAAATTGCGGTGCAGGTTAAAGAAACCCAGGTGGTCGAAATTTTTGGGGGAGCCCTCCACTACGGCGTCTCTCATAATC